>CAKNYM010050264.1:48683-73855 GCA_932195095.1 Andricus curvator
AAAGCTTCAAAATTTTCTTTCGAAACCTTCAGAAATCTAAATTTAGTTTTTTATTTTTCAAAATATTTTCTAGTTTTAAATTTAGTTTGGATTTTCTCAAAGCTTGTAAATATCTCTTAAATTAACTCAAATTTTTTTTAAATTGATAATTGTTCAATTGTTATTTATGCATCAAAATTCATTAATTTTACTCACATTTATTAAAAATTTGTTAAATAGAACAATTGAAATTGGAACTTTCTAAGTTTAAATTTAACACTCTGAAACATTAACGATTCGAGGTTTTCTATTTTAAATGGTTCAGCTTAAAATTGTTGAGTTTTTAAAATTTTATTTATAATTGCAGATTTGAAATAAAAAAGTAAGATATTACTGAATATTCAAAAAAATGCCATCCTTAATAAAAAAATTTCAAATTAAATGTAATATTTTAGATTGAAACAATATTTGAATAGGATTTTGAATTGAATAAGAGCGTTTGATTATGAATCTATTAATTTGAAATTATTTTGAAATTAAGAATAGTTTCGAAAGTTTCAATCGAACGTTTGCATTTGTTTAACTACTGAAGCTTTTAAATTGAAAAATTTCTATTTTTAACGTCAAAATCTTTGACTTGCTTAATTTTGAACAGATTCAGAATTGTCCTGTAAAATTAATAATTGTTCAATTTTCAATAATGGAACTATAGTTCAATGTGATTTATTTTAGTAGCAACAATTTTTGGTAAAAGTGTATTATTTTTGTAATTGTAGTTTCTTGTCGAAACTTATATATTTTACAAAAATTGACAGTAAACTACAAGTCAAAACTTTGATGCGAATTCTAGAAGTATTGTTTGTAGAAATTTATAATTTTTTATAATTTTCTACAATAATTTACGTAAAATTAAAAGTGTTTTTATGACTTCAAAGACCCAAATTAAAAAAAAAATTAAATCCTGTAGTTTACTCTAATACCTTGTAGATTTTTACAACGAAGTAAAAAATATATATATTATTCAAAAGTTATAAAAAATTTTGAATTGTAGAAACTCACACTTTGTGAACTTTTTACTTTTCTACAAGAAAATACAAGAAAAAAATTAGCTATTTGTATTCAACTGTATTTTATTGTCAAATTTTGTACATTTTTTTTACAAAAATGTACGAATTTTAACAAAAAATTACAGTTGTAGAAATGTTGTACTTTCTTGTAAAATTTTTTTTTCCAGGGCATTCGAAATATTGTCCTTTTTTCAAAACTTTACCCATCTAAAATATTTTGAATTTGGACGTTTTAAATGCAAAATCATTTCAATTTAATACTGTTTCCTTAAATTCCAAAGGCTTTCAATTCGAAATCATCAAGAACAAATGATGGTACATATTTTGACATTATGCAATAAATTTCTCGGATTTTCGTAATAACAAAATTTAATTTTATTAATGCATTTCAATACACTTTATAAACTTGAACATTTTTTTCGGCTAACTTGAGTTCCTCACGTATGTTTCTTTCAATACCTAAAGAAGATCAATAAAATTACAAATTAATGGATTGCAATCGCAATCAAATAACATAAAATATTTATACTACACATTTCCTTATAGAGAAATCGCTTTTAAGGTCGCATTTTAATATCGCTCTTAAATACATATATACACGATCAGAGGATACATTTGCATAATTATTTTTGGCATTTCCAATGTTGCTGAACACATACATTCAGGGGTTCACTGAGAAGAAGGTTTGTTTGATGCAAAAAAAAAAAATTTGGAATACAATTTGATTTATTTAAACAGAACTTACACTTGTATTTAACGAATTTTGTTCGATTTAAATAAATTGTATTTGATTCGCACAAAATTATTTTAAGTCAAAAAAATTCTTTGTTAAACCAAAACATATTATTGCTTTGATATAGGACCAGAGAAAAGTTTGTTTACTATTTAAATAGTTATTTTTCAATTAAAATAAATTTTATTCAATTGAAATAAAAATCGGTTTAAATCAAATTGCACTCAAAAAAATTTTTCTTCACATCAAACAAATATTTTTCTCATTTTTGGCTGCTCACGACCCGATTGCAATTGCAGCCTATTTTGGTTCTGCTATACTTGTAAATCACAACCAATGGAGTATTAGTTCAATAATTAAATGAACCTACTGGGTGTTCACGTTTTTCTCACTCGATAAATTTACTTTTTTTCCTATTATGAGTTCATTATCAAAATTATGCGAGAAAAAAAGTTGGAAATTACTGTTTCATTTTGTCTTAACGATACTTAATAGCTACATATGCTTGTAGCCATTTAAAAATTTGTTTCCCTCGGGACAAGAGTGATAAACGTGCACGCCCTGTATATCATGATATATGTATATCGTAGTGTGTACGTTTTTTTAAATGGGCAAATTCTGCACTTGCGATTACCGCACGACCACACCTGTCAGATCTTCCTGGTTTAAATTATAAAAGTTTTTTTATGAGGTCAAATTTGGATGGATAAATTAATTGCTTGCTTTTCAAATTAACTTTTTTTCTAGAGGGAATAACTGTTTTTGATCTAGAAAGTCTGAAAAAGAATGGTTTTAATTTTTTGCTGTGAAAAAAATTTCATTTTAACTCTGCTGGGATTCGAATCCAGGTCTCACAGATTACCGGTCTGGTGACCTGTGAGACTAGTGTTCGAATCGTAGCAGAGCTAGAAAAGATTTTTTTTCACCCTTAAATATTAACACCATTCTAAAAATTTAAAAAAAATACAACATCAAAATTCAATAACTCCTTTTTTATTTAGTTATATTCATTTTATTAACAAATTAAGTAACTAATTTTTAACTTTTATTTATAGTTTCAGTAATATTTTTATTAATTTTGGATAAAATACTTTAGATTTTGTTAACTTTTGACTAAAAACACATTTTTGGAAGTAGAATATATTAATTTACATTCTTGCAGGGTCAAATGCAACTTTTGAAAAAATAAAATATCGCTAACCGTCAAGGTTTTTTTTTGTTTCAAAGAAGTTAAAGAGAAGGGCAAAAAAATTTTCAATGTAATAGAAATATTTCTGTTTTTTCGAAGCACAGATACTTTTTCTATATTATTTGAAATTTTTGGGATAAGAATTTTTAAAATGTTGGAAAACAGGAAATAATTTTCATAAATTCGACTAATTTCTTGTTTTTTTTTTAGTATGAATAATAAGTATAGAAACATTGACAGTATAATTGATTACAAATTTTAAATAATATGTTTTGTTGAAAAAAAAAATTTCAAAAATTTTCGTAATTTGCGGCTACTGATTTTTTCAATTTAATGCGAATTTAGTTGAATTTTCTTGAATTAATTTAAATTCCCTTTAAATTTTATAAAAATTCATTCACATTTACTGAAATTCAATAGAATTATAGAACATTTGGTTCAATTTTGTCGAATTTAGCTGAATTAATTTAAATTCAATTGAATGTACTTACAATTTTTTAATTCTTTTGAATTCAGTAGAATATACTTAGGATTCAAATTACAAATTCAAATTACAGATTTTGTTAAACCTTGCGGAATCCATTAGAATTTATTTAAATTAATTCAGGGTCTATCCGATGGATGATTTTAAATTCCCAGTGATTTCCCGATTTTCTCCCGGTTAATTGGTAAATTTTTTCCCATCAATTAAAAAGAATTCAAAGGATTTTTAATATTTTGAACGATTTTTAAATATTTTAAGAGATTTATAAGCATTTTAAACGATTTCATAGATTTCTGATTTGGAACAGGGAATTTTAGAAGAGAATTATAATTGTGATTATGAGATAATTTTTGTTTATAAGAATTACAATTCTGATTGGGACTAGAGATATTTTTTAACAAAATTATAATTTTAAATTTGAACAGAATTTTTTTTTAATTCCCTTCTCCTAAATCATAATTAAAATTATTTTCCAAATTTCTGTTGTATGTGAAGAATTCTCTGTTTCAAGTCAAATAATAATTCTTTAAGTAAATTCCTTGTTCGAAAGTCAAAATAATAATTCTTCATGAGAATTTCCGATCTCAAAGTCTAAATTTTAATTATTTACCGAAATTTCCTGTCCTAAGTCTAAATTCTAATTTTTCACGAAAATTACCTATTCCAAGTAAAATTATAATCATTTACGGAAATTTTCAGTTCTATTTCAGAATTATAATTTATTTAGAAAAGTCCTTGCCAAAAAAGTCAAAATTATAATTCTTCACAAGAATCGCCTGTCCAAAAGTCAAAATTATAATTCTTTCCGAAATTTCTTGTTCAAAAGTCAAAATTATAATTCTTCACGGGAATTCCCTGTCCTAATTTTTAAAATTAAAATTCTTTAGTGATATTCATTTTCCCAAACTCAAAATTATAATTCTTCACTAAAATTCCTTGTCCTGAAGTCGAAATTATGATTCTTCGCGGGAATTGCCTGCCCCAAAGTAAAAAAATTATTATTCTTTACAAAATTCCTTGTTCAAAAATAAAAATTGTAAATCTTCACGGGAATTCCCTGTCCCAATTTCTAAAATGATATTTCTCTACTGATATTTCCTGTTCCAAACTCAAAATTATAATTCTTTACTGAAATTTCCTGTCCCAAAGTAAAGATTATAATTTATCACGGAAATTCCCTGTCCCGACTCAGAATTATAAATCTTTTAAAAAATGGTCTCAAAGTCAAAATTATTATTCTTGACAGGAATTGCCTATCCCGAAGTCAAAATTATAATTCTTGACAAATATTTCCTGTCCAAAAACACAAAATTATAATTCTTCACAAAAATTCCCTGTCCTAAAGTCTAAATTATAATTTTTTACGAAAATTCCCTGTTCCAAGTCCAAATTACGTTTATTTCCAAAAATTTCCTCTTCCAAGTCAGAATTATATTTATTTACAATATTTCAAAGATAGAACTTCCAAATTCTGACAAATTCTCATCAGCAAAAAAAAAAAAAAGAATGTTTAAATTCAAAGAAATTCTGATTTAGAACAATGGATTTTCATAACCTGATGAATTCTAACATTGAACAGGGATCGTTTCGATAAATTATCTTTCTAAAAATCAGAATTAAAATTATTTTCCAAAATTTCCTGTTTTGTGTCAAATATTAATTTTTTACTGAAATCCCCTGTCCCAACTCTCAATTAAAATTTTTATAGAAAATTCAGTCTCAAATCAGAATTGTAATTCTTTTGGAAAATTCCCTATTTGAAGTAAGAATGATGGGTTTTTTTACAAATCCCGATTTTTTCATGGTGAAAAAAATTTCCGGTTATTTCCCGGTTTTCCTGTTTTCCTAGTCTGGAATATAATTTATAATTTTAACTTTGAAGGTCAACATTATTTCAGTTTAATTTTAATTAATTCCGGTCAATTCATATTAAATTCACTGCAAATTTAGTTAAATTAATTCATATTGACCTAAACTCTGTTGTCCGCAATGATAAATTATTTAACTACTTGAATTAGTTAAACAAATTAGAGTTGTGTCAGTTGACTGAAAAATTAGTTAAAATATTATCTCTAATATTTTTGCTGCAATTATACTTTTAAGATTCTATATTCATCCGACATGAACAAGTTATATTTCTGTTGTTATGGTTTTCTTTGAACACATATATTATTTTAAGTAAATCATTGTTTGATGTTAATTCTTTATTGTCTACTAGTATAATATTAATATTCTTTTAAAATATCGATTTTATTTCTGAATTGTGAAAAAATGACTCTCTAGCTCCGCTGGGATCCGAACCCAGGTCTTTCAGATTGCGGGTCTGATGCTCTTACCCACTAAGCTACGGAGAGTACGAGATTCATTTCTTCACAAAACTACAAGTTAATTTCAAGACAATGTTTATACTTGCGGGATTTCAATTTCATTCAACATGAAACAATTTATATTTTTGATGTTATGGTTTTTTTTTTACTAGATATATTAATTGAATCGTTTTTTGCCGTTGAGAGAACATAGTGGGTAAGAGCATCAGACCCGCAATCTCAAAGACCTGGGTTCGGATCCAGTGAAGCTAGAGAGTTATTTTTTCACAACTTAAGAATAAAATCAATATTTAAAAAAATATTGATATTAGACCCAGTGGACAAAAAAAAATCAATATTCTTTCAAAATATCGATTTTATTTCTAAATTGTGAAAAAATGACTCTCTAGCTCCGCTGGGATCCGAACCCAGGTCTTTCAGATTGCGGGTCTGATGCTCTTACTCACTAAGCTACGGAGAGTACGAGATTTATTTCTTCACAAACCTACTAGTTAATTTCAAGACAATGTTTATACTTGCGAGATTTTAATTTCATCCAACATGAAACAATTTATATTTTTGATGTTATGATTTTTTTTGACCAGATATATTAATTTGAGTGAATCATTTTTTGCCGTTGAGAGAACTCGGTGGGTAAAAGTATCAGACCGGCAATCTCAAAGACCTGGGTTCGGATCCCAGTGAAGATAGTCATTTTTTCACAACTCAAGAATAAAATCAATATTTAAAAAAAAATCAGTTAAATGTGACTAATTCTAAATAAAAAACTAATTCAGATTTATAGAAAACGTGATTACTTTAGGTATTAATAACGCCTATCTTTTGAGTTGTAAAGTGCCAAACAAGTTTAAAATGACAAAATACTGAAAGCAGTATTTTTTCAAAAAATAGTTGTTTCTGAAGGTTTTAAGAGCTTTTCCTGGATTTTACTTATTTCCGAGGAAAAGTTTTAGGATGGATCTGGCAGGCGAGGCGATGGACGATATTCGCCATCCTTTTGTGTGTCACACGTGTTTATCGTAATTCGAAAATCCTGCCTAAGCTCAAAGTCGACGAGAAACCGTGTCTGAGATTTTTCTAAGTAAAAGCACACGAGAAAGGAGGGACGACGGATATAAGGTGAAAAAAGACGGGAAAAAAAGCCAAGAGAAAAGAAGAGAAAAAAAGCCTTTGTGCCTTTTAGAGTGTAAAATTAGTTTAGTCGTTTAATTTAACATCAGAATCTGTATCAGACCATTTATCGGATTTTTTTTTATAATAAATCATCGTTAGGTTTTGAACCATGGTGGGTAAACGGAATAAGGTTTTAGCTTCTTTGGGAGACTTACAAATTCGACGTCTCTAATTAGACAGCTATTGCGATTTACCTGGCGTGAGAACTAACGGGAGGGAAATGAAAGAGAAATGGAATTAGAGGGAAAGCTGGGAATTAATGAATATTTATTAGCTAGGGGTGCAGAGAGAAAGAGGCTTCTCAAGAAAAAGAGACCATCTCTGGGATAATCCCTTCAACAGGGATAATTCTTATTTGATAAGTTAAAACTCTTTTTCCTTTTTTTAATTAATTTTTGTCTGAAAAAAGATCTCCTTTCGCTCCGCTGGGAATCGAACCTCAGAACTTCCGATTGCCGGAGAGATCGAGAGCAGAAAATTTTTAACGTCCTTTCAGACTGGATGAAGATATGAATTGAAAGTTATTTTAATTAATTTTTTTCTGAAAAAAGATATCTTCTCTAAGGTTCGATTCTCAGCGGCGCGAAAGGAGAAGATCTTTTTTCAGAAGAAAATTAATTAAAATAATTTTTAATTCATACCTTCATCTAGTCTTTAAAGACTTTAAGAATTTCTAAAAATTAAAATTTTTTCAAGGAATCTGTATTATCGTCAGAGAATAACAGAAATTTTTAACGTCTTTTCAGACTAGATGAAAATATAAATTAAAATTTATTTTAATTAATTTTCTTCTGAAAAAATATCTTCTCCTTTCGCTTCGCTGAGAATCGAACCTCAGAGAAGATATTTTTTTCAGAAAAAAATTAAATAAAATAGCTTTTAATTCATATCTTCATCTAGTCTGAAAAGACATTAAAATTTCTGTTATTCTCTGACGATAATACAGATTCCTTAAAAAATTTGATTTACCAACTGGCAAAATAATGCGTGTCTTTTCTGAAAAAAGTTTCTTCTCTCGATCTCTCTAGTAGCTTAATGGGAAAGCACCCGACCGGCAATCGGAAGTTCTGAGGATCGATTCCCAGCGGAGCGAAAGAAGAAGATATTTTTCCAGAAAAAAAATTAATTAAATTAATTTTTAATTCATATCTTCATCTAGTCTGAAAAGACGTTAAAAATTTATGTTTTTTACTCTTTTTCCTGTATTTGCGGGATTTATAATTTCAGAGTTTTAGTGGGTCTACTAAGAATAAAAATAGAGATTATAATAACCCTTTTATGAAACAGGTTTTTATATGTCAAAGGAATTTCAAAAAGAAAATTCTCTAACATATTTACGTAAAAATTAATACAAATTAATAAAAAAGTTACTTAAGAAAATTAGATCTAGGTAGTAGATTTTTCATTTTATAACATTTTGAATCAGAGTGGCCGCCAAACTTCAGTTTCAAAATTCCCTGATTTTTTGGAGAATAATTTTTCATTTTTCTTGACCAATAATATTCGAATAGGAAAGTTCTAATCTTTTAACATTTTTAATATAGAGTCTTTTATAAATGGAATAAAACAATATAAAATTTAAATTTATAAATTTTAAATTCATTTTTATTTATTCATCATGACTAATTTTTAACCCATAAGTGACATTGAAAAAATGAGATTAATGTTCTTTTGAATTTTAAATAATTCAAAAGAATTCGATATATAAGACTTCAAAAGAGCTAAAGTTAAATTCAAAAGAATTCAAATGAATAGGAAAAGATTTAGAAAATTCCATTGATTTCAGTAAAATTGAAGTGAATTTAGAGGAATTTAAAAGAAATAAAAAATATTGAATGAAATTCATGTAAATTCAAAGGCGAATTCTAAAAAATTTAAGTTAATTAAAAACAATTAAAAAATATGAAAAAATTAATTAAATGTGGTATGTTTGGAAGGATTTTAGAAAAATTCAAAGGAATTGAAAAGGATTTAATGAAAAGCATAAGAATTCAAAATGAGTTCGAAAGAATTCAAGATGAAATAAACAAAAACTAAAAAATCCATTAATATCTTTTAAAAATAAATTGAAAATTCCGTGGGATATTTTTAAATAGCCTTAAATATTTGAAATCCTTTGAAATCTTTTGAAATCCCTTGAAAATGGGTAAAGACCTTTAAAATTCTTTGGAAGTTTGAAGAATACCTTGAAATCTTTAAAATCCTTTAAAATCCCTTCAATTTATTGAAATATATTGACAGTTCTTCGGAATATTTTAAAATACCCCAAAATATTTCAAATTTTTAAAAATATTTTGAACTATTTTGAATTTTAAAGCTTTTGAAAATCATTTAGAATTTTAAAGAATACCCTAAAATCTTTTGAATTCTTTCAAATTCCTTCAAATTATTGAAATCTATTGACAATTCTTTAAAATACCCAAAAATATTTCAAATAATTTTAAATCTTTTGAAATATAAAATCCTTGGAATATTTTGAATACCCTAAAATATCTCAAATCCTCTCCAATCTTTTTCAAACCCTTAAACTTTTTCAGGCACTTAAAAATTCCTTGGAATCTTTTAAAATACCCAAGAATTTGTTAAGGCTCTCAAAAAATCTTTGAAGCCCTCAAAATTATTAAAATTGATTGAACATTTCGAGGAATCTTTTAAAATACCCTAAAATATTGAAGATCATGGAAAAAATTTTTAAGCTCTTGAAAATTCCTCGGAATATTTTAAAATACCCTTCAATATTTCGAATCCATTGATAATTCTTTGGAATCTTTTAAAATACCCTAAAATATTTATGATCCTTTGAAATCACATTAAATTACTGACATAAATAAAAAAATCCTTGGAATATTTTGAATAGCCTAAAATATCTCAAATCCTCGCCATTCTTTTTCAATCCCTTACACTTTTTCAGGCTCTCAAAAATTCCTTGGAAACTTTCAGAATACCCAAGATTTTTTTTAAGCTCTCAAAAATTCTTTGAAACCCTCAAAATTATTAAAATTGATTGAAAATTCCTTGGAATCTTTTAAAATACCCTAAAATATTTCAGATCATTAAAAAATGTTCTAAGCTCTTAAAAATTCCTCGGAATATTTTAAAATGCCCTTAAATATTTTAAATCCATTCATAATTCTTCGGAATCTTTTAAAATACTCAAAAAATATTTCAAATCCATTGCAAATTCTTTGGAATTTTTTAAAATACCTTAAAATATTTAAGATAATTAAGAAATGTTTTAAGCTCTTTAAAATTCCTGAGAATGATTTAAAATACACTAAAATGTTTTAAATCCATTGAAATTCCAATAAATTATTGATATCAATGAAAAATTCTTAGGGAATTTTCAAAATACCCTAAAATGTTTGAAGTACTTTGAAATCGCATCAAATGACTAGAACCAATTGAAAATTTCTTGGAATTTTTTTAAATTCCCTAGAATATTTCAAATATTTTGAAATCTTTTTAAATTCCTCAAAACTTTTTGAAACTCTTTAAAATGCCTTGAAATCTTTTAAGATACCCTAAAATAACATACCCTTGAATTTTTTATAAGCTTTTGAAGATTCCTCGGAATCTTTTAAAATATCCTAAAATATTTTAAATCCTACGGAATCCCAGTCAATTACTGAAATCAATCGAAAATTCCATGAAATAATTTAAATCCTACGAAATCCCTCCAAATTACTGAAATCAATTGTAAATTCTTTGGAAGCTTCAAAACTCCTGAAATATTTCAAATACTTTCAAATCTTTCGAAATGTTTTGTATTTTCTAAAGCTTCCGAAAATTCATTGGAATCTTTTAAAATATTCTATAATATTTTAAATTCTTTAAAATCTCTTGAAAATATTGAAATCAATCAAAAATTCTCCAAAATATTTCCAATCCTTTGAAATATCATCAAATTACTGTAATCAATTGAAAATTTCTTGAAATCTTCTAAAATACCCTGAAATATTTCAAAACCTTTAAAATCTTGTAAAATCCCTTAATATTTTAAAAAGCTTTTGAAAATTCTTTCAAATTTAAAAAAATACCTGAAAACATTTCAAATCCTTTGAAAGTTTTTGAAATGCTTTGTAACTTTTTAAAGCTCATGAAAATTCTTTGGAATCTATAAAAATAACCTAAAACCTTATAGGTCCTATAGAATCGTTCCATATCTTCCAGAATTCTAGAAGGGTATTTAAAATTCCATGAAAATTAAAAAAAAAAATTTTTAATAATTCAAATCCTTGGAAATTTCTTGAAAAGTTTTTCATCTAAAAATTTTAAAATCCCTTGAATCTTGTGAAATATCTTCAAAATTCTTTGGAAGTTTCAAAATTTTCCTAAAAAGTTTAAAATTCTTTGGAAGTTCTAAAATTCCCTTAAATCTTTGAAATCGTTTGGAATACCTTCAAATTATTGAAATCTATTTAAAATTCCATTAAATCTTTTGAAACACTTTAAAATATTTCAAATCCTTTGAAATCTTTTGAATATTTTTAAAGATCTTGAAAATTCCTTGGTATTTTTGGAAATACTCTAAAATATTCAAACTCTTCTGGAATCCCTTGAAATTAATCAAATCTATAAAAATTCTTTCAATTATTTCAAAATACCCTGAAATATTGCAAATTCTTTTGAAATCTTTTGAATTCTCTTGATGGTTTTTGAAGCTCTTGAAAACTCTTTGGATTTTTTAAAAATACCCTAAAATCTTTAAACACCTCTGGAATCCCTTCAAATTAATAAAATATATTAGAAATTATTTTAAATCTTTTAAAATACCCTAAAATATTTCAAATTCTTTTGAAATCTTTTGAATTCTCTTGATGGGTTTTGAAGCTCTTGAAAATTCTTTGGATTTTTAAAAATACCCTAAAATCATTGAACTCCTCTGGAATCCCTTCAAATTAATAAAATATATTAGAAATTATTTTAAATGTTTTAAAATACCCTAAAATATTTCAAATCCTTTTGAAATCTTTTGAATTCTCTTTATGGTTTTTAAAGCTCTTGAAAATTCTTTAAAATACCTTCAAATTATTGAAATCTATTAAAAATTTCTTGAAATCTTCAAAATATCCTAGAAGATTGGAAAAAATATAAGATAATTCAGAAATAGGTATAGACAGGAATTCAATAGTGGTTAGCCCATGGGTTAATTTATTTAAAGAAATGTGACTAAAGTGATCAGAGAAAACAAAAATTTCTTGAATCTCTAACTTTTCCCCTGACTTTCACTGAAATTCTCTGATATTTCCTATAAAAAATAACTAATAATTAATCAAAAATGTTACTCAAGAAATTTAGGTTTAGAGAGTAGATATCTAGTTTTTCAAGGAATCTGTATTATCATGAGAGAATAACATAAATTCTTAACGTATTTTCAGACTAGATGGAGATATGAATTAAAAATCATTTAAATTAATTTTTCCTGAAAAAAGATCTTCTTGCGCTCCGCTGGGAATCGAACCTCAGAACTTCTGATTGCCGGTTGGGTGCTTTCCCATTAAGCTACTAGAGAGATCGAAAGAAGAAACTTTTTTCAGAAAATACACGCATTATTTTGCTATATGGTACAAGTTTACTTTTTTCGAGGAATCTGTATTATCATGAGAGAATAACATAAATTTTTGAACTTCTTTTCAGACTGGATCGAGATATGAATCAAAAATCATTTTAATTAATTTTTTCTGAAAAAAGATCTTCTCCTTTCGCTCCGATTCCTTGAAAAATTTCACTTGTACCATCTACCGAAATAATGCGTGTAGTTTCTGAAAAAAGTTTCTTCTCTCGATCTCTCTAGTAGCTTAATGGGAAAGCACTTGACCGGCAATCGGAAATTCTGAGGTTCGATTCCCAGCGGAGCGAAAGGAGAAGATCTTTTTTCAGAAAAATTTAATTAAAATTATTTTTAATTTATATCTCCATCTAGTCTGAAGAGACGTTAAAAATTGCTGTCATTCTCTGACGATAATACAGATTCATTAAAAATTTGATTTACCACCTGGCAAGATAATGCGTGTATCTTCTGAAAAAAGTTTCTTCTCTCGATCTCTCTAGTAGCTCAATGGGTAGCACCCCACCGGTAATCGGAAGTTCTGAGGTTCGATTCCCAGCGGCGCGAAACGAGAAGATCTTTTTTTCAGAAAAAATTAATTAAAAAGATATCTGGTTTTACTTAATTTGAAATTAATTTCACGACTACCAATTTGCCAGATTCAAGTATTAGTTTCCGGAAATTTTCGCCTTGATCGGCACCCAGGATCGAATTAGGTTTCCTTCTATAATTCAGAAATACACATAAGATTTTCAGTTATTGATTTGGTCTGAGTACAGCAGTGAGCAAAGAGATTTTCCAATACGTCCGAGAATTCTCCTTATTCATATTGGTCTCTCGAGATCCTGGGAATTGCTTAGAACATGAAGGGATTTTCGCCAAAGGACCAGAGTAAGTACATTCGGTAAAACGACGAACCTTTCAATGCACAATCAAGACCGAGCTCAAGACCTGCTTGAACATTTCCCATTCATGGTAAATCCAATATATTCATTGTAAAAAGAAGAAAATCATTGAAATAGAAAATCCTCGTAATACAATTCAATTTTTTTTATTAAAGACTCCTTATAAGGTCACGTATTTGTTTTATTTTAATTTAAAAAAATACCAGACCTCACACTCATGGCTGCATTTGAAACTGATTTAAATTTGTTATTATTTATCATTTTGTTTCTTTTTATACATGAACAATTTCAACTTCTAATTATCTTTATATAAATTCGGAAACTCATTTATTTTGAATTCAAAAAATTTAAATTTCCTGTTCAAAATTTTAGCTTTAACATTTACTCCTTTCAAAATGAGAATCCTTTTAATTTTGGTTCCGCTTGATTGGGATAGATTTGTAATTTTAAATATTTCCAAAACAAGAAACTTAAAACTGCATCCTTTTTATAATTTGCAATAATCTTTTGTTGTAAAACTCAAAATTTAAAGTAGTCGAGTTTCTAGAAGAATGCTTTTTTTATAACATTTTATACTTGCAACCTGATTTGATGATTGTTAACTTTTATACGGTTAAATTTTTGATTTGGAATTGTTTTCAATTAAAAACCTTTAAACTATTAAAGATGATATTGTAAAAATTTAATAATGATATTGTAAAAAATTAACTTGTTTGAATTTGATACAGAACAGTTTTAAATTAATTTTCTAATTTCGAGCGATTACAATTTCAATTATACAGTAAGGTCTTTGAAATGCTTTGAATGTAAAATGTGCGAACTAGTAAGTCTTCTAATTTGAAATAAAATTGTTAAACCTTCGATGCTATTAATTTGAAATTTTCGAATTTATAATGTTAAAATTTGAAAAAAAAAATTTGAAAAAATGTTAATGAATTTAAATTTGAAAAATTTTAACTGAATATAGTTGAAGCCGGTTCTTTAGGAATTAGAAATTGTTAAATTTACGATTTTTTAAAATCGAAATTGTTCAATATTGCAAGTTTATATAGAAAAAATATTTAATTTTAATAGCTTTCAATTAAAAAAGTATGCAATTGTGAACACTTCTGATGTTCAATTTTTAAATTTTGAACGCTTTAAATTAAAATGGAACAATTTTTGAATCTTTGAATTTGACAACATGTTACATAACCTACAATTTTACCAAATTCAAATGAAGTAATTTGTGCAGTTAGGGCTTAAATTTGCAATTAGAAATTTGAAATGATCTAAATTTTGCAAGAATATTCGAAAAATTACGAATATGTTCAACTGTTACATAAATGTAATATTGTTACATTACTGTTACATAACTGTTATATAAATATAGTATTGTTGCATCATTGTTACATAAATGTTATATAAATGTAGCATCGTTACACCACTGTTACATCATTGTTACATAAATGTTATAGAAATGTAACATTGCTACATCACTGGTACATATGTAACTGTTATATAAATGTTACATTGTTGCATCACTGTTACGTAACTTTTATATGAATGTAACATTGTTTCATCACTGTTACATACCTTTTATATAAATGTAACATTGATATCTCACTGTTACATAACGGTTATATAAGTTTTATATAAATGTAATATTGTTGCATAAATGTAACATTGTTATATCACTGTTACATAAATGAAACATTGTAGAAATCTTCAAAATACCCTGAAATATTTCGGAACCTTTAAAATCTTTTGAAATCCCTTAATATTTTAAAAAGCTTTTGAAAATTATTTTTAATTCAAAAAAATACCTGAAAACATTTCAGTTCCATTGAAAGTTTTCAAAATGCTTCGTAACTCTCTAAATCTCATGAAAATTCATTGGAATTTTAAAATTCTTTAAAATTATTCAAATCTTTGGAAATTTCTTGAAAATTTCTTCATCTCCTAAAAATGCCTTTCAATCATTTAAAATATTCTGACGTATTTCAAATCCTTTAAAAATTTCAAAATCCCTTGAAACTTGTAAAATCTCCTTAAAATTCTTTAGAAGTTTTAAAATTTTCCTAAAATGTTTAAAATTTTCTGGAAATTTTAAAATTCCCTTAAATTTTTGAAATCCTTTAGAATACCTTTAAATTATTGTAATCTATTTAAAATTCCAATTTGGAATTATCTAAACTTTGCAAGAATTTTCGAAAATGAATGTAACACAAATATCACATTGTTACATTACTTTCACATAAACATTACATCATTACATAACTGTTACATGAAAGTAACATTTTTACATAACTGTTACATAAATGTAACATTGTTATATGACTGTTACATAACTGTTATATAAATATAACATTGTTGTATCACTGTTACATAAATGTTATATAAATGTAGCATCGTTACACTACTGTTACATCACTGTTACATAAATGTTATAGAAATGTAACATTGCTACATCACTGGCACATATGTAACTGTTATATAAATGTAACATTGTTACATCACTGTTACATAACTTTTATATGAATGTAACATTGTTTCATCACTGTTACATACCTTTTATATAAATGTAACATTGTTTCATCACTGTTTCATAACTTTTATATAAATGTAACATGGATATCTCACTGTTACATAACGGTTATATAACTGCTATATAAATGTAATATTGTTACATAAATGGAACATTTTAGCTAACGTAATAATTTCTCATATGTTTTAATTTCCCAGAGTAATTTCCAGAGCCGTGTTAGACAAAAGAATTGCGGTTTATAAAATTGCAGGTTTGCCAAGAATAGAGTAAAAAAATAATTAATGTTTCGCATCAAATACTAAAATTTGATTATACCTTTTAATACTTTCTCTCAAACTTTTTATATTTTTGAAAATTACTTCGCGATCAAAAACTGTTGCATAAATGTAACATTGGTTCATAACTTTCACATGAATGTAAAATTGTTACATCACTGTTACATAAATGTAACATTGTTACATCACTGTTATACAACTGTTACATCGCTGATATATAAATGTAACATTGTTATACAACTGCAACATTGTAGCTAACATAATAATTTCTGATTTTTTAAATCTCCTAGAGTAATCTCCAGAGCCATGTTTGGCAAAAAATTGTGGTTTACAAAATTACAGATTTTCTAACAATAAAGTAAAAAAAATAATAAACGTACGCATTAAAAACTAACGTTTGATTATTTCTTTAAATACTTTTCCTCAAACTTTTTCATTTCTCGAAAATGACTTTGCGATCAAAAACTGTTACATAAATGTTACATTGTTACAAAACTTTCACATCAATGTAACATTGTAACATAAATGTTACATAAGTTTACCATTGTAACATAACTGTTACATAAAAGTAACAGTGTTACATAAATGTAAAATTGTGACATAAACTTTACATGAATGTAACGTTGTTATATAATTGAAACAAAATTTTTACATTAGTAACATCACTGTTACATCAATGAAACATTGTTACATCACTGTTAAATAACTGTCATATGAATGTAGTATTGTTATATAACTGTTACATGTACGCAATATTGTTACTCCACTGTTACATAACTGTTACATAAATGTAACATTGTTGCTTACGTAATAATTTCTGATATATTTTAATTGGCCAGAGTAATTTCCAGAGCCATGTTTGGCAAAAGAATTGTGGCTACAAAATTGCAGGTTTTTTAAGGAAAAAGTAAAAAAAAATTAATAAACGTACGCATCAAATACTAAAATTGGATTATTTCTTTTAATAATTTCTCTCAAACTTTTTTTCATTTCTCAAAATGACTTCGCGACTAAAAACTTAAAGTTCGACTCTTGGCTTGAGCAGGATTTCGTAAACTTTGGACAACATTATTTTATGTAAATTTTTGTCTATATATTGTTTTTTTGAACTAAAAATCTTGTGTCATTCGAAGCACGGCTACGAATGTGGTTCACAACCTTATCACAACCTTAATAAAGAGTGCTCTCTTGTGTGTGGTCAAAATTCACTGAGTATTTCGACGAGCACTCTGGAGCCCTCCTTGAATACTATTAATTATACTCTTTTTGTTGTCACGCATGTGTGTGTATATATCCGTGTCGTGTGTATTATGTGGCCAAGGTTTTCGGGTGTACAAGTACATATGGGAAGTACAATACGCATTCATTCCTGTCACTGACAATGGTCTTTCATTCTACAAATTAACAATACCCTGAGCATTGAGCACAATGATAAAGTACAATTATCGTGCCTTACGGAGTTCCATTCATCATTAATTAACAATATGCTGCAGAATTAGAAAAATTTAGATAAATCTAACATTGTTACATATACGTCACGCAAATGTAACATTGTTACATAAATGTTACATAAATGTAACCTTCCTACCTCAATGTTACATAAATGTAACATTGTCACATGAATATTACATTCTTAAATAAAGGTAACATTGTTGCATTAATGTAACATTGTTGTCCAAATGTAACATTGTTGCATAATGTAACATTGTTGCATAGATGTGATATTGTTGCATATATGTGACATTATTACATCACTGTTACATGTAATAAACATTTTAATATAAATGTTACATAACGTTAACATTGTTCCATATTTGTTACATACTCGTTACATTATTACACAGCTGTTGCATGAACATAACATAAATGTAACATTGCTATATAACTGCAAATTATGTGCAACCTGGTTACATGACTGTTACATGAATGCAACATTATTTAAGAACTTTTACGTGAATGTAACATAATTACGTCACCGTTACATGAATCTAACATTGTAACGTCACTGTTTCATAACGATAACATTGTTACGTCACTGTTACATAAAAGTAACATTGTTTCATTACTGTTACATAAAAGTGACATTGTTACATCACTGTTACATAAAAGTAATATTATTAAATCACTGTTACATAACTGATGCATGAATGTGAAAATTGTTATATAACTGTAAAATTGTTACGTATCTGTTACATGATTACATAACATCCATATGAATGAAACGTTGTTACATAACATACAGATGAATGTAACATCGTTAAATAACATTTATATGAATGTTGCAATGTTACATAACTGTGACAGAAATGGAACATTGTTATATAACTGGGACATAAATGGTACATTGCTACATGAATGTAACATTGTTACATAACTGTTACGTAAATGTCACATTATCTAATAACTGCTACATGAATGTAACACTGTTTCATCACTGTTACATGAATGTAACATTTTTTCATCACCGTTACATGAATGTAACATTATCACATCACTGTTACATGTATGTAACATTATTACATCACTGTTACATGAAGGTCACATTGTTAAATCACTGTTACATGAAATTAACATTGTTACATCATTGGGACAAGCTGATGCGTAAATGTAAAAATTGTTATAGAACTGTAACATTGTTACGTATCTGTTACATGGTTATATAACTTTTATATGAATGTAACCTCGTTACATTACTGTGACATATTTTTAACATTGTTACGTAACTGTGATATAAATCAAACATTGTTATATCATTGGGACATGAATGTAACATTGTTATATAACTGTTAGGTGAATATAAAATTGTTACATTACTGTTACATGGAGAAAACATTTCTATAACATTGTATTGTAAATGTAACGTTATCACATAACTGTCACATGAATGTAACATTGTTACATAACTTTCACATCGTAGCATGAATGTTATATTGTTGCCCGAATGTAACATTGTTGCACATATGTGACATTGTTGCACATATGTGACATTGTTGCACATATGTGACATTGTTGCATATATGTGACGTTGTTGCATATATGTGACATTATTACATCACCGTTACATATAATTAACATAGTAATATGAATGTTACATAACTGTAACATTGTTCCATAACTGTTACATACTCGTTACATTATTACACAACTGTTGCATGTGTGAAAGATTGCTACATAAGTGTTACATAGACGTAAGATTGTTACACAACTGTTGCATGAACATAACATAAATGTAGCATTGCTATATAACTGCAACTTATGTGCAACCTAGTTTCATGACTGTTACATAAATGCAACATTATTTAAAAACTGTTACATGAATGTAACATTATAACATAACTGTTACACAAGGTTAACATTGTTACATCAGTGTTACTTAGTGGTCACATTGTTACATCACTGTTACATGATGATAACATTGTTACATCACTGTCACATAATGGTAACATTGTTACATCACTGTTATATACTGATAATATTGTTACATTATTGTTACATGAAAATAACATTTTTACATCACTGTTAAATAAAAGTAACATTGTTACATCACTGTTACATGAAAGTAACATTGTTACATCACTGTTACATAAAAGTAACATTGTTACATCACTGTTACATAACTGATGCATAGATGTAAACATTGTTATATAACTGTAACATTATTACGTATCTGTTACATGGTTACATAACATTTATATAAATGTAACGGTGTTATGTAACATACATATACATGTTTCATTGTTACATAACTGTTACATAAACGTAACATTGTTATACAACTCTTGCTTCACTATAACACAAGATAACATAACTGTTACATAAATGTAACATTATTTGGAAAATGCTACATAAATGTAACATTGTTTCATCACTTTTACATAAAGTTCACATTTTTACATCACTGTCACATGAATGTAACATTATTATATCACTGTTACATGAAAATAACATTTTTACATCACTGTTACATAAAAGTAACATTGTTACATCATTGTTACATAGCTGGTGCATAAATGTGAAAATTGTTATAGAACTGTCACACTGTTACGTATCTGTTACATGGTTACATAACTTTCATGTGAATGTAACATTATTACATAAGGGTGATATAAATCAAACATTGTTATATAATTGCTACATGAATGGAACATTGCTACATAAATGTAACATTCTTATATAACTGTTAGGTGAATATAAAATGGTTACATATCTTTTACATAAAGAAAACATTTTTCAAAACTGTAACGTAAATATAACGCTTTCACATAACTGTTACATGCATGTAACATTGTTACATGCATGTAACATTGTTACATAACTTTCACATCGTAACATAACTGTCACATTGTAATAAATTCTTACATTGTTGCATAACTGTTACATTGTTACGTACGCTTGTATAAATATAACACTGTTACATATCTGCCACAGAAATGAAACATTGTTACATAGCTGTTACATAACTTGAACTTTGTTACATAACTGTTATATAAATGTAACGTTATAACATAAATGTAACATTGTTACATAACTGTTCCTGGATGTTACATAACTGTTACGTAGTTGTAACCTAAATATTACAAAAAATTAGAATTTCATGTCGATTGTTGTGATGACCGTGACCAGTGGCAGGATTTTTGCACTTGAAATAAATAATTCTGTTCTGTCGTTATATTACTCACAACCTTAATATTTGCAAATTTACTCACTGGATAGGTATATCTACCGTTACATCTATGTGACGATTCTTTACCATTTATTATAGCGAGAACATAATTTCTCTCGTGACTGGTAACCTGGCCAGTGCACTGGCTGCGTCCAGACACATTTTGTCTGAAATTTGAACGATGCGCTGACTGGGCGATTCTCTGATTGCTGTCCGAAGTTGATGGACGCTCACAAGTGCCATCGGTTTAGTTTAGTAGAATAGCAAATTCCTCATGGTCAATCTGAATTTCAGATGCACGCTGTGCAAACCAATAAACCAACAGCTGGACGTCCTTACAGCATGCTCGCAACCGAAACCGAATTTCGCACCGCTGATTACAGTGATTTATACGTTTATAAAAAAAATGGAATCTAGACTTCGAGGGCAAAATTTTCTCAGAAAAGGGAAAATATGGGCATGAGAAGATTAATTTTCTATCAAAAGACGAATTTTTAACAAAATACAGGACTTTTTAACTAAATAGTTGAATCCTCAACCAAATAGATGTATTTTCAAAAAGAAGATTTATTTCCAACCAAAAAATATCATTTTTAAACCAAAAAGGATTAGTAAAATTTTCAATTAAAAAATTACTTGAAAAAATTAATTTTCAACCAAATATATGAATTTTCAACAAATATTTCAACCAAATTTTCAACCACGAATGGTAAATTAACGAAGCAGTTCAATATTCTACTACAAAAAGATATAGTTTCAACCAAAAATGGAATAGTTAAATTTTCAGTTGAAAAAATAATTTTAAAAAAAGAAAATCGAATTTTTGAGCAATCGAATTAAACCAAATAAGACGAATTTTTAACATTATAGTTGAATCATCAACCAAAAATATTAATTTTGAACGCAAAAAGATAAATTTTTCATCAGAATACATAAATTTTCCACCAGATAGTTGAATTTTCAACTTATAAAAGATAAAATTTCAACCAAAAATGGAATAGTTCAATTTTCAGTTTAAAAAATTAATTTTCAAAGACAAACCTTAAACAAATAGAATTAAACTAGAAAAGACGAAATGTTAACATCATAGTTGAATTATTAACCAAAAATATTTATTTTTTACCAAAAAAGATGAATTTCCATCAAAATACATAAAATCCCTACCAAATAGTTGAATTTTCAACTTATAAATGATAAATTTTGAACCAAAAATTGAATAGTTCAGTTTTCAGATGAAAATTAATTCTCAACCAAATAGTTGAATTTTGAAAGAGACGAATAAACTACAAAATAGTTCATATTTCGACCTGAAAATATTTTAATTATCAATCAAAAAAAGTTAAATTCAACTAAAAGAAACGAATTTTCACGAAAATAGTTGAATCTCAAACCAAAACAGATTAACTTTCAACCAAGCAGTAGCATTTTCAAAAATAAAGGGTGAACTTTCAACCAAGAAGATTCCTACCAAAAAAGACAAATTTTCAACAAAATACACGAATTTTTAACGAATTCATTGAATTTTCAACCAGAAAAAATAAATTTTCAATTTAAAATATCAATTTTCAACCAAGAATGAAAGTTACATTTGCAGATAAAAATTAATTCTCAACAAAAAAAAAAGAAAAGATTTTTCAACAAAATAGTTAAATTTTCAACCCAGAAGATAAATTTTGAACCAAAACTGAAAGTTACATTTTTAGTTAAAAAAATTAATTTGCGACCAAAGAAAAATATTTTTCAGTTTAATTTTTTACTGAAACAATGAATCTTCAACTGAAAAAATGTATTTTTTACAATGCAGTTTAACTTTAAATTCGGTTGCTGATTTTTTAACAAAAAGATGAATTTTCAACGAAACATTTAATAGTTGATATATCAACCTAAAAATGTGTTTTTTTTTTATTTCATTTTATTTATTTACTTTTTTCAAACAAAAGATTAATTTTTTACTAAAAAAACGAATTTTCAACAAAATGCAAGGTGTTTTGAGCCAATGGTTGTATTTTCAACTAGAAAAGATCAATTTCTAATTAAAAATATCAATTTTCAACAAAAAATTAAACATCAACCAGAGATTAATTTTCAACCAAAATGATGAATCTTCAGAACAGAAAAAAATAAATAAATTTTAAACAAAAGAGTTCGAACAAATAGTTAGATTTTCAACCAGGAAAGTTAATTTTTTACTCAAAACGAAGAATTATCATCAAACTACATGAATATCCAGCCAAATAGTTAAAATTTCAGCTGAAAAATATAAATTTTCAACCAAATAGTTGAATTTTTAGTTTCAAATCATCAATTTTTATCCAAAAATGAAACGCATTTTTAACGAAAGAGTGCAGTTTTCAACCAAGGAGATGAATCTTAAAAAAAAAAAATTAGTTCTCAACAAAGTAGTTTAACATTTGACCAAGTAGTTAAATTTTTGACCAAAAAGGATATCTTAAAGAAAATGCTTGCATTTTCATTAAAATAATTGAATTTTTAACAAAATAGTAGAATTTGTAGCGGAAAGATATGAATTTCGAACCAAAAATATAATAGTAGAATTTCACCAAGAAAATTAATTTTTATTCAGAAATAGTTAGATTTTTGTATCGGGTTCTCTTAATTCTGTTCGAATTCAAGTGAAATAACAAGAAAAAAAAATTAAAAAATACAGGGGACTGAATCTACTGCATTTTTTAAAATTTACTTTAAACTTTTTTCAATTGACGATAATGGTAAAAATGACTCCTAGAAATACGTTTTTCTTAAGCCTAAATAACAATTTACATAAATTTGTCAATTACCAAATTCTTTACATACTTTGGAATTTTCAACAATAGTTTTAACTTTCGTACTAATTCACATTTTCACAGATTACGTTTTTAGAAAATACAATATCCTAACGTATGAAAATGTCATATAATTTAATGTGAAAGTTATTATAATATCTAATTGTAAGTATAATTGTGCACGAACACAATTAGAGTTTAATTTCCAGCTTCCCTTGCAATGAATGCAAATTATGGGTATAATTACAAATTATTTACAAAATTGAGAATAATGGGAAGGTTGTTGTGCTTACGATACAAATGGAATTTAATCGATTTGGATTTTTCACCCACTTTGGTATCAACAGCTTTGTAACTCGACAGCGGCCTAGATTAAAACTTTAAATATAGCATTTATTTACAAAAGCATTAAGTACTTAATTATTGAGAATATTTTAAACATTGCAACAGTATTATCAAATTGCTTCTTCTAATGAAACACTGGAAACTTCTCTACAGTGGATAATTCAACCTACAGTGGCTGATCATCAATTAAAAATACTAATTTATATAAAATAATTATTTTTCTTTTATTTGTGCTCTTAATTAATGATTATCCGCTAGGGTGGTCCAAAAACGCATTGGATTTTTTTTTAATTTTTGTCCATATCGCCTGGAAATTTCTCCGAATCCACGCAAAAATTATTTCATTTGAAAAAAAATTATTTTTGCTGAAATTTTTAACTGTTTGTCTATTTTTCACTTGAAGCATCTTCAAAATTAATTATGTTTAGCAAAAAAAGTTGTTCAAACAAATTATTATTGTTTATAACTATCTCCAGCTGCATTAATGCCAGACAGTTGCGCTTTTTTCTGAAATGTTTAACTTCCATTTGTCTTATTAGTTATCAACAAATAATGAATAAACATTAGAGAGAATCGTATTTCAAATAATTTTTTTTTGTGAATATATTTTTCTGAAATAAAACAAATATTTGAAATATTCTTTAAATTTTCTATATCGACCATATTAAATGTAAATTTCTCTTGAAGCAGTTACTGAGACCCTTTTTGTTTAGAGTAATATTAATATTTATCATTTGTTTTTAACTCGCATTAATTATTAACTCACTAGAGTAAGTGAAAAATTGACAGAAAGTTAAAAATTTCAGAAAAAAATCGCAACATTTCAGCAACTACCTAAGAAAAGATATTTATGAACAAAAATAAATTTTTCAAACAATAAGTTTTGTTAACTTGCATTAATTATTACTTTACTAAGTGAAAAATTGGAAACTAGCTGTGAATTCGATCTCGAGTGTTTCCACTTTGTTTGTATTTATAATTATATGGTGCTCATTTCACGACCACTTTGCTTCCCGTTAGCAAATGTATTTGCTTCCTCATAGAGGAAGCATTAGTAATTTTTTTCAATGATAGACAAACTAAAGTCTTCATTTTGATCAATTTATCGTGCTCACAAAAAAGTGTGACACACCCACACCCACACCCACACCCACACCCACACCCACACCCACAC
>CAKNYM010050264.1:78237-113094 GCA_932195095.1 Andricus curvator
ATTTCCACCCAAAAATATTAGTTTTTAAGAAAAAGTTTAATTTCCAACCAAGTAGTTGAATTTTGAACTAGAGAAGGACAATTTTTAATTAAAAATATGGATTTTCAATTAAAAATATATATTTTCAATTAAAAATATCAATGTTCAATTAAAAATATCAAGTTTAAACCAAAAATGGAATAGTTACATTTTCATTTCTCCGTGAAACGTTCATGCCAAGCAATTAAAAAAATGGAAATTCATACGACATTGAGACCTCTCGAGTAAAATTTCTATAGGTCAGAAATTAGAGAAACAGCTATTTGGACCCAATTTATCGAAATTCATCGGAGTTGAATTCTGTCAAGAGGTTTTGATTTCCTTGAGTCCTCTTAAGGACTACTTGATAGAACTTGGAGAGCATGAATATTGATTTAAGTTTGCAAGGTTTCTCAACCTTGCAGAAAATCATAGAGGGCGAGAAAACTCCTTCAGTCTGCTAAATTAACCTTCGACCTTTTAATGTTTTAATTGGCCCAAGACACTTTCAATTAAAGTCTTTATGTAACTAACTTTCAGTTTTTGTACTTCAAGGTAACTTATAACAAGATAATGTCAATATAAATTTAAATTTTCCTCTGTCACTTAGTCAATATTATTTTATAATTGAAAAAAGATTATTAACAATAGCAAATTATCAGGAAAAGTAATTACTAATTCCAATTTGTTTAGAGGTAAGATTTGATTTAACCAAATGTATTTTCATTTTTACGAAACTTGTACGAAGTGCAATATTTTGATAAATTTTTATATCGAAAAAATATTTTTCAAACGCTGAAAAAATAAATTAATTTAAAAATTTTAATTTTAACTAATACTATTTCAAGTTACACAAAATTCATTTAGATTTTTTATAGATAGTAGGAAATTATCGGACCACTAATCGAGCGACCTATTGGAAATTAGCCTTGACTTTGAAAGGTGATGGCGCCGTCCAGAATATAAATAAATAATTTATTTTTAATTTTTGGAAAGATTATTAAATTTTGCATTAAATGAGCCCTAGCTGAAGTATTTTGGCATTATGGGTATTGAATTATCACGTGTGAAAGACAAAAATAAAATCCCGATTTTTAAGGAATTTTGTACTTCAACTTCAACTCTTGGTAGGAGCTAGGAAAATTAATTTTTCGTTTTAATATTTTACAAAAATGACTTTTAGGATTATATTGAAGTTGAAGTACAAAATTCTTTAAAAATCGGAATTTCATTTTCGTCTTTCTCACATGATAATTTAATACTCACAAAGCCAAATTTTTTCAACTGGTGTTCATTTCACGCAGAATTTAATAAGCTTTTCAACGGTTTTTTAAATATATCGTTACCTATATTCTGGGCGGCAAAATGACGAAAAAAGTTTCAAAATACGATTCCGGCTACAATTTTTAATCGGTTAATTTTTTTTTCCAAATTGAAGCTAACTAAATTTTTAAGAGATTCCCTAAAGCCGATTTTAAAAAGAAAATTTTTCACTAACTTCATTTAAAAATAAACTTGAAAAGAATTGGAAAATTCAAGATTTGTGAACCATAACTAGATAGTTTTTTATGAGCAAATAATTTGTTATTAACAATTGGATTCTTAAAAGCAATGGTAGGTGATTTTTGAATAGTTTTGGATATTTATAAAGTGATTTTCATGTTTAACTTAATTCAAAGTAATATACAAACATTGAAAAATAAAAATAAATGTATTTCTTTTTGTTAGAAACAAATGCACAATTAAAGCAATTTTCAAGAGTTTCGAATATTTTTGTGACTTGGCATTGATGCTTAAGTAAACTCTATTATCATTTTATGGTTTGGACAAAAAAATTTGAAAACAAAGTTGATAAGATTTCTAAGAGAGTTGTCCAGCCTGATTTTTAAATTAGGCTTTCAATTTTTTTATAAATAAACTAATACGACGAAAAAAATGGCAATTTTTTCTTTTTTTCGTTCCCGGTGCTCGTCAATAAGAGGAAAATTGTTGAAATCGTCTAAGTTTCATAGAGCAACATTAGTAAGAGATGTTCCAATATTCTATAATGAACAAACAAAATTTTTTTAAACAAATTATTTGTTGATAGAATGTTTTCAACGATTTTCCATAATTTTACGTTTTATTAAGTTATATTGAAATAAATTTGGATAAAATCAATATAAAGATAGAGAAATTTCTGCTTAAAATTATTATTGTTAATATTATAAACAAATTTAATAAACAAATGCATTAATCAGGCATTTTTCGACAGAAAAATTCGTTTTTCTATGTAATTTTTTTTTTTCAATTAGGAAATTCATGATAAATTCAGCAAAATTCATAATTGTTTGATAAATTATATATTTTTTTTAAATATATTCAATAAACAAATGCATTATTCGGGCATCTGTCGATACAAAAATTGTTTTCTTTTCCTAAGTTAGTCTTTTTAATTGGGAACTTAATGAAAATTTCATTAACAAAAAAACAATTTTTCCATCGACCGATGCCCAAATAATTCATTTTTTTGTTAAATTTGTTAATAAAAATCATAAAATTTATCAACTCATCATGAATGTTGCTGAATTTATTATGAAGATCCCAATTTAAAAAGTTGGCATCGAAAAAAACGAATTTTTCCATCGACAGATGCCCCAATAATGCATTTGTTTATTGAATTTGTTTGAAAAAATCATAAAATTGATCAAAAAGTTATGAATTTTGCTGAAATTATCATGAAATTCCCAATATAAAAAGTTGAAATCGAAAAAACTAATTTTTTCTGTCTATAAATGCCATATTAATGCATTTGTTTAAAAAATCATAAAATTTATCAACTCATTATGAATGTTGCTGAAATTGTCATGAAGTTTCCAACTGTAAGGACTGGCATTACAAAAAAAAACAATTTTTCTGCCGACAAATGCCCGAATAATGCATTTGTTTATTAAATTTGTTTCAAAAAATCATGAGATTAATCAACAAATTATTAATTTTGCTAAAATTATCATAAAGGTCCTAATTAAAAAAATTGACATTGAAAAAACGAATTTTTGTGTGGAAAAATGCCTGAATAATGCATTTGTTCATTAAATTGGTTTGTAATATAATCAATTATAATCCTGAGAAAATTTTTTTTATTATAATATTGTTTCCATTAAAATTTCTTGCAATATAAGTTGAAAAAATCGTAAAATTATGGAAAATCGTAGAAAACATTCTTTCAACAAATAATTTGTTTATAACATTTTTTTTTTGTTCATTATATAATATCGGAACATCTTCAACTAATGTTGCTCCACGAAACGTAGACCATTTTAACAATTTTCGGGTTATTGACGAGAACCAGGAACCTCAAATAGAAAAAAGGCCATTTTTTTCGTCATATTTGTTTATTTATAAAAAAGATGAAAGCCTCATTTGAAAATCAGGCTTGACAACTCTCTTAAAAATCGTATCAGCTTTATTTTCAAATTTTTTTTGCCGAAATCGGTCGATATTTGTGGGCTCTACGTTATTTTGAACCAAAAAAGTCATTTTTTTCCTACTGTGCGACGCTCCGTGGGTCAAAATGACGAAAACATTTTCAAAATATAATTCCGGCTACAATTTCAAAAACGATAACAATTTTTTTTTAAATTCAACTGAACTAAATTCTTAAAAGATCCCTCCAAGTCGATTAAAAAAAATTTGAAAGGTATTGTTGCTGTAATAAGACGGGCCCAGTGAGCGGAATGGTCACTTCATGGTCATGCAATTGGGTAACCGTTTCGCTCACGCGGTCCGCTAGGGAAGTACACTACCGACGCTCATTGGGTCGAAAAGACAAAAACATTTTCAAAATAAAATTCCGGCTACAGTTTTCAAACGATTACAATTTTTTCTGAAATTCAACTGAACCAAATTCTTAAAAGAACCCTCTAAGTCGATTTGAAAAAATTTGAAAGATATTGTTGCTGTAATAAGACGGGTCCAGTGAGCGGAATGGTCACGCAATTGGGTAACCGTTTCGATCACGCGCTCCGCTAGGGAAGTACACTACTGACGCTCAGTGGGTCAAAATGACGAAAAAAATTTCAAAATAAAAAATCGGGTTACAATTTTCAATCGATTTCAATTTTCTTCTCAAATGGAGTTAACTCAATTCTTAAGAGATCCCTCGAATTCGATTTGAAAAAATTGTAAAGATATTGTTGCTGTAATAAGATGGGTCCAGTGAGCGAAATAGCCACTTTGTGATGACTTTACGGTCACGCATTTGGGTAACCGTTTTGATCACGCGGTCCGCTAGGGAAGTACACTACTGACGCTTAGGGGGTTAAAATGACGAAAAAATTTTCAAAATAAAATTCCGGCTACAATTTTCAATCGATTTCAATTTTCTTCTCAATTCGACTGAACTAAATTCTTAAGAGATCCCTCGAAGTCGATTTGAAAAAATTTGGAAGATCTTGTTCCTGTAATAACACGGGTCCAGTGAGCGGAATAGTTACTCTACGATGACTTTACGATCACTCAACTGAGTAACTGTTTCGCTCATGCGGTCCGCTAGGGAAGTACACTACCGACGCTCAGTGGGTCAAAATGACGAAAAAAAATTCAAAATATAATTCCGGCTACAATTTCAAACGATTAAATTTTTTTTAAAACTCAACTGAACTAAATTCTTAAACGATCCCTCTAAGTTTATTGGAAGAAATTTGAAAGGTATTGTTCCTGTAATAAGACGGACCCAGTGAGCGGAATGGTCACTTCATGGTAACTTAATTGGGTAACCGTTTCGCTCACGCGGTCCGCTAGGGAAGCACACTACCGACGCTCAGTGGGTCGAAAAGACAAACAAATTTTCAAAATAAAATTCCGGCTACAATTTCCAAACGATTACAATTTTTTTTTTAAATTCAACTGAACCATATTCTTAAAAGAACCCTCTAAGTCGATTTGAAAAAATTTGAAAGATATTGTTGCTGTAATAAGACGGGTCCCGAGAGCGGAATAGTCACTTTGTGGTGACTTTACAGTCATTCAATTGAGTAACCGTTTCGCTCACGCGGTCCGCTAGGAAAGTACACTACCGACGCTCAGTGGGTCAAAAAGACGAAAGCATTTTCAAAATAAAATTCCGGCTACAATTTCCAATCGATTTCAATTTTCTTTCCAATTGGATTGAACTAAATTCTTAAGACATCCCTCGAAATCGATTTGAAAAAATTTGAAATATATTGTTGCTGTAATAAGACGGGTCCAGTGAGCGGAATAGTCTCTTCGTGGTCACTTTACGCTCACTCAACTGAGTAACCGTTTGTCTCACGCGGTCCGCTTGGGAAGTACACTACCGACGCTCAGTGGGTCAAAATAACGAAAACATTTTAAAAATACACTCCCGGCTAGAATTTTCAATCGATTCCAATTTTCTTTTCAATTGGACTGAACTAAATTCTTAAGAGATACCTCGAAGTCGATTTGAAAGATATTCTTGCTTTAATAATGCGGGCCTAGTGAGCGTCATGGTCACGCGATCCGCTAGGGTCTCCTTCAATCTTCAGCAAGTAATCTACTTGCTACACAATATATTTTCTCTTCGAAAAACGCCAAGTCAGCGTTTTGACCAGGTCACAGTACGAGGAAAATTTGCACGGCGATATACCTACTTTTGTAGTATGGGGAATTGAGGATCTTTGTTAGTTACAACGACGAGTACCGCCTACGGTACGGATTTAGCATCTAAACAGCTTAATTGGAGTCTTGGTCGAGTTTCGTAGAAAAGTCTTATTCGTAAGCGTGAAACGCTGTTCTTACTTCTTATTGAGTAAAGCGAGTTAAAAGGGTTCGAGCTTCCGGATGGACGCGTCGACGACGCCACGCCGTCAGCAAACCTCAAGGAGTTAGTAAACGTTGTAGTTCCCCGGAAGCACAAGTTTGTCCGTAAGTAGGTACACAGCGGCCGAGCAATAACATGCTTTTCCAGTGGCAGAGCATTACCATCGATCCACCAGCGGATACCTACAACTGCAGACTTTAGACAAAGTTCTTCCAAGGTGAAATCTCAGCACATTGTACCGCAGAGAATCCAAGTTGAACCGCTTCAACTTGGAAGTCAAACTTTAGGTATCGGAATTAATAATGAAACTTGTGTCCACTCGAGAACTCCACTCACCCGAAGAAATAACTTTTAACATATATCCAAAAACAGAGTCTATCAACTTGCATTATTCGTAAATGGTTTTGGGTAATCTTTGTTAAAACTTTTTCCTCCGGAAGAGTCGAACTGTCTGCCTAAAGAGAAAACTTTCCCATTTCTCACAACCCCATCTTCTTTCTTTTATTTCAGTCCACTCTCTTTCCTATAGTCCTTTTCTGTCACCATGACATCAAACGAGCTTCCAGCTTTAAACATCTTTTTTCATGTCTAACCACCGCATAAACTGACCCGAGATTATCCACTTCGATGCTCACCTCTCTGGTCGTTCTCAGTATCGAAAGTAGGTTAGGTAGATTTGCAAAGAGCGAATATTCTCGGGGGAATTTACAAACACTCTCTTTCCTGATAATGAAATCAGATTTGTGACAGGCAAGGAAATGCATTCCGTCTTTTAATTATAGTATATTATGCACCAAGGGAGAGAAGTGGGACTTTTTCGACGAGTGTCATTTTTTTCTGTACGAGTCGTAGGCGAGTGCGTTACTGCTAGCTGGAGACGAGGACATACTCCCCCTTGGTGCATACGATATTTTTTTTATAATAAATGCATGATTTCAGACATTTTTTGCAACACAAACATTTCTGCTCATATGGAGAAATATTGGAAAATTTATTTTTATATAAATTTAGGATTTTTTTTAATATTTGAAATTCAGCTGATTTCTGACATTCTAAACATGTTTTGACATTCTGAAAATTTTGAAATTCTTTGAAATTTTCGAAATTCATGATAATTTATCACCTATTTATGGTAACTTATCGCTTCGTATTGGTCCAATCTGTCAACGCGAATTTTGAAACTTTTGAAAATCTTGATAATTATGAAAACTTTTGAAATTTCCGGGAATAGAGTTTCCAAAAATTTCCAAAAGTTCAGGAAATTTTCGGTATTTTATGGCAATTTGTGGTAATTTATCGGTAATTTATTATGACTTATCTCTTGGAGATTGTGCAATCTGTCAACGCAAATTACAATTTTTTTAATTTTTAAAAATATGAAAATTCAGAGTATCCAAAAATGTCCAAATTTTCCGGATATTTAGGTGTTTTATGGCAATTTATGGTAAATTATCGTTTCGAGTTGGCTCAATCTATAAACGCAAATTGGGAAAATTTTAAAACTAAAAATTTTCTAACATTTTTTGAATTTTTGGAAATTTTTGGCATTTTATGTTGAATTATGTTAATTTATGGTAACTTATCTCTTTGAGTTGGTCCAATCTGTCGACATAAATTTTCAAAACATTTGAAACGTTCATAATCTTCAAAATTATGACATTTTTCCAAATTTACGGAAATTTAGAGTTTCTAAACATTTCTAAAAGTCTCGGAAATTTTCGAGTTTGTGCAATCACTCAACGCGAATTTAATTTCTTTTAATTTTCAAAATTATGAAAATTACCAAAATTTTATGTATATGAAAATTTCCAAAGATTTTTGAAATTTGTGGTATTTTATGGTAAATTATGGTCATTTATGGTATCTTATCACTTCAAGTTGGTCCAATTTCTCAAGGTGAATCATCAAAAATTTCAAAATGTTGATAAGTATGAAAACTTTTGAAATTTACGGGAATACAGTTTCCAAAAATTTCCAAAAGTTCAGGAAATTTTTGGTATTTTATGGCAATTTGTGGTTATTATCGGTAATTTATTGTAACTTAACTATTCCAGATTGTGCAATCTGTCAACGCAAATTACAATTTTTTGTAATTTTTAAAAATATGAAAATTAGGAAATTTCAGAGTATCCAAAAATTTCCAAAGTTTCCGGATATTTCGGTGTTTTATGGAAATTTATGGTAACTTATCGGTAATTTATGGTAACTTATCGGTAATTTATGGTAACTTATCGTTTCTAGTTGGCTTCAATCTATTAACGCAAATTGGTAAAATTTGGAAACTGAAAATTTTCTAAAATTTTTTGAATTTTTGGAAATTTTTGGTATTTTATGTAGAGTTATGTTAATTTATGGTAACTTATCACTTTGAGTTGGTCAAATCTGTCCACGTAAATATTCAAAATATTTTCAACGTTCATAATCTTTAAGATTATGAAATTTTTCGAAATTTACGGAAATTCAGTGTTTCTAAACATTTCTAAAATTTCCGGAAATTTTCGGTATTTTATGGCATTTCATGTTAGTTTATCGGTAATTTATTGTAACTTATCGTTTCGAGTTTGTGCAATCACTCAACGCGAATTTTATTTCTTTTAATTTTCAAAATTATGAAAATTACCGAAATTTTGAGTATCTGAAAATTACTGAAATTTTGAGTATCTGAAAATTTCCAAAGATTTTTGAAATTTTTGGTATTTTATGGTGAATTATGATCATTTATGGTATGTTATCACTTCAAGTTGGTCCAGTTTCTCAAGATGAATCGTCAAAAATATCAAAATCTTGAAAATGAAGAAAATTTTTGAAATTTAAGGAAATTTTTGATATTTTATGGTAATTTGTAGCTAATTTATGTTAATTTATCATTCTCAATTGTATTCAATCTGTCAATCTGAATTTTCAAAATTATAAAAATTTCTGAAATTTTCAGAAATTTTCAGTAATTTATGGCATTTGATAGGTGATTAATGGTAAATCATCGCTTCGAGTCGATCCGATGTGGCAAATCAAATGTTCAAAATTTTCAAAATTGTGAAAAATGCTTAAATTTTGGGATATTTTTGAGAATTTTTTTTAGCTATTTTTTCTAATTTATGGTAACTTATCTCTTTAAGTTTGTGAAATCTGCAAACGCGAATTTGAAATCCTGAAAAATTTTAAAACTTGTGAAATTACAAATTTTCAAAATAATGAAAATTTCTGTTTTTAACGGAAATTTTCTGTTTTTTATGATATTTTATGTTGATTTATCACTAATTTATGGTAATTCATCGCTTCAAATTGTGTCCAATCTGTTAACGCAAATTTTCAAAATCTTCAAAATTTTTGAAATTTCTGGAAATTATTGCTATTTATCGGTAAATTATGGTAATTTGTGGTAACTCATCGCTTCAAGTTCGTCCAATCTGTCAACGCAAAATTTCAAAAATTTCAAAACTTAAATTTCAGAAATTTTCAAAGTTATGAAAATTTGTGAAATTTACGGAAATTCAGAGTATCAAAACATTTCCATAATTTCTGGAAAATTTCGGCATTTCATGGTAATTTGTTGCAAATTATGATAAATTATCGCCTCAATTGTTCCAATCTGTCAACACAAGTTTTAAACATTTCTTGAAATTTAAAAAATTTTTGTAATCACGAAAAGTTATGAAATTTACGAAAATTCAGAGTATCCAAAAATTTCTGGAAACTTTCGATATATTATCGTAATTTATGCAAATTATGGTAATTTACCATTAACTTATCGCGTCTAGTTGGTCCAATTTGTCAAACAATCTGTTAGCGCGATCAACTGATCACTTGATGATCATTTTTTATGAGCCAAAAATGTGAGTTCCTAGGAGTATAATTTTTATTATTCACCTCTGACGTCACACACTTGCTCCTTCTGAGATCACCATGCTTGAAAAGCACTATTTTAGCTTAACAGACATCGAAAAGGGCTGAAATCACGCATGCATTATAAAAAAATGTAATGCCACTGAGATGACATCTAGATTGTTAAGATTGATTAAATGACTAGAAAGACTGCAGCTACTTTCGTGGCGTAAATTAGAGAAACGACTTTCATGAATCAGCCTTGATTTGATCAGACCAACCTAGTCAGCTTTCTGATGTCATCTCCCAGCTACGCAGGTACTTTATTGAATACGCTCCCTCGGGACAAAGTTCGGAACCGCTTGATCCTCACTGAAACCGCAATTCGCTCAAGTTGCACGTCCGACGTCTATCTAGAAGGATATGCTTCATAGCTTCCGACCTCTTGCACATTTCGATAAGAACTTTCAATCCCGAAAATAAAGAGGTTTCTGGATCAGTAAGCACTTCCCTTTTAATACACTAGCGTAGGATCTGATACGGATCATAAAAGACAACGAGAGGGAACTTAATAATAATTTATAATAAAAATGCGCAACAATTTTTTCTAGTTACGGATCTTTTCCATCCCGAAACTAGACCAGTCACAAATCCTAAATATGTACAGTCTCCGGAAGCCAAATCTCAAGAACATTCAAAGTTCCTAGGCTGAGATTTCACATTCAATCCTCCGGGATCAGATATTGTCAGTCCTAAGTATATTATATACTCGCTTTTTTAAATGCCCAACCCACAACCGGAGCAATCACGAATCGTAAATATGTACAAATTGCGGAAGTCGAAACCCCTCGCTGAATCACTTATCCAAGATGAAGAAGCCTCCTGAAAGCCCTCCTGTAGTCGAGGTTGAAAATCGTGTAAATGACCGGGTTGAGAGCACTGTTAACGTATCCCAACCAGGTGATGAAGTAAACCATTCTGTCGGAGGGACAACAAGATGGACAGAAGGGAACGATTACATACATCAGGAAGAAGGGAAGCCAGCAAACAACAAACACTCCCATAATGACCCCCAGCGTCCTCGCGGCTCGTCTCTCCTTCGACAAGGAGATCCTCTGTCTTTCCTCAATGAACTGATAAACAGTCGTAGATGTCGTGGTAATCCCGGGACCACCACGTCTCGTGTGTCCAGTGGCAGCACAAGCAACCGTCACTTCCGTAGGTTCATCGTCGATAAGCGAAGGTTTAGGTTGCGACCTTGGCGTCGATCTTTCATTGTGATTCGTCTCGGAGCTGACGGACTCCTCTGCGTCATCAGTTTCCCGATGCCTGGCTGATTGGACCACGCCTAGTCGGCTTTGTTTAGCCCTTTCACGTAGCCGTCTTCGAGTGGCCAGGAAGATCTCCAGATAGAGGAGAGTCATGAGCAATAATGGGATGAAGAAGGAACCCAGAGCTGAGTAGATGACGTAGCCTTGTCTTTGAGTCAGTTGGCAGGGTGTCCCAGGTTCCAGTTCCTCGGGCCAGTCGTTCCAGCCAGCTAGAGGTGGTGAACTGATGGCTCCTGATAAGATCCAGACTCCGGCTATTGTTGCCAGGACTCTTTTTAGGGTTCGTTTCTGGGCGTAGTTGATGGGATCCGTTATGGCGAAGTATCGGTCGAGGGCAATGGCGCAGAGGTTCAGGATACTGGCTGTACAACAAAGCACGTCACAGGTGAGCCAGAGCTTGCAGAGGTGGATTCCAAAGATCCACTTTCCGAGTAGCAAGTAGGCTACGTTGAAAGGCATCACCAGGATTGCGACGGCGAGATCAGCTACTGCGAGTGAGACGATGAAGAAATTCTGCACGATCCGCAGTGGTCGGTAGGTGAAGACACTTAAAATCACGAGGGCATTGCCGAGGACTGTTGCTAGCACCAAAAAGCCGAGGGTTAGAACCGCCGCTACTGCCTCCCAGGGCGGTAGATTTGAACCGGTTTCTTCTCCCCCGGAATGACAACCCCCGTCTCCGTCGTAGTCCTCTCCCATCGTCCCTCCAAGTCCAACACTTGTTCAGCCCATCCAGGCCTCCTCCTGCAAGAAAAAGGAATTTAATTATTTTTTTAATTTAATAAGGGAGATTGAGATCTGGTGGTAAAGGCAGGCCTCACAGACCGGCCCCTAAAGTACCCTATTTTCAAGATTTGCTCCCTATGGTACCCTATTTGCAGCCCATGATGGAACTTTAACAATATTTATAATAAGATCAAAGGTTCCAAGAGTCAAATGGGACGATGGTCGTGGGGGTTAAGGCGTAGGCTTTGGACCCACTCCGTCGGCAAGGGAGTTGTTCATCTCCGGAGAGTCGTGGGACCGGTACCTCTAGAGAAAAAGGTTCTCTAAGTACATAAATCTGTTGCTCTTGGTGGTTCGGAACCCACCTTAAACTGTAGGCCCCCCTCCCTCCACCAAGTAAGTGTGTGCGGGGTGTGTAAAGGAATAGGGAAGAGATAGAAGAAAAATGTCAACCCTTCGGGGACACATTAGAAGCTTCCATTCCAAGCTTCCAAGAGTCAGGCATTTTGAAAAAATATCAAAAATCAGAAAATTTCTGTAAGAAGTAACTGGAAAAATAATCAGGACTGCCATACAGTCACTATTAGTCACTTTTTTTCTAAAATCACTTTTTACTTACTTTTTATAGATAATAGTCACTTTTCTTTCAATAAATAACTCATGGAGAATAGACTATACTTCATTAAATAACTCATGGGTTAATTAATATTCAATTCAGGTCTGTACCTATTTCTGAATTGTCTTGAATTTTTTTGAAATATTTCAGGGTATTTTTAGAGATTCCGAGAAATTTTTAGTAGATTTCAATGTTCTAAAGGGATTTTTAAGATTTTAGCGTATTTTTAAAAATTCCCATGAATTCTCAAGAGCTTTAAAAAGTTTCAAGGGTTTCCGAATAATTTAAAAGGATTTTAAATATTTTGGGAAATTTTAAAAGATTCCAAGAAATTTTTTCATTAGTTTTATTAATTTGAAGGGATTTCAAAGCGCGAAATTATTTAGGATAAAGAATCTGAAATTTTGGAAGATTTGGAACCAGTTTACAGGATCTATAAGGTTTTAAGATATTTTAAAAGATTTCACGAGATTTTATAAGGTTTCCGAGGATTTCAATGTTTGTAAGGGGTTTTTTAAAGCTCTCAAGGTATTTTAATACATTTTCCAGGATTCAAGAAAATATCATCAGATTTCATAGAATGCCATGGAATTTTATAATATTTTAGTGGATTTTAAAGAATTTACTCACGGGGGTAGGATTTCATTGATTTAAAGAGATTTGAGATTAGTTTTTTGAATTTTTTTTAATTCTATGGAATTATTATGAATTTTTTTTAATTAATTTGAATTCTTCTAAATGTACTCAACTTTACATAATTCAATGAATTTTTCGGAATTTTTAAAAGTTTTTATTTAATTGGCCCTGGGGATCAATTGATAAAATGATCAAAGGATTTGAAATATATAATATAAACGATTCCCAGAATTTTTTTATTTATTTCAATAGTTTGAAGAAATTTTAAAGATATTTTAGGGAATTTTAAAAGATTCCAAGGCATTTTAAATAGATTTAAATAATTTTATGGGATTTTCAAGGGTTTTAATAATTTAAAGGATTTTAATATCTCAATGGATTTCATCATAGAATTTATTCACAATAAGTGACGGATTTTGTAGGGTTTCAAAAATTTGAAGACATTTTCAAATATTTTTTGCAATTCATTTGGAATTATCTCTGAATTCTTATCAATTTATCCTGAATCCTTTTGAATTCTTCTAAATTCCCTGAAATGGATTTTTTAAAATTTTATGTTTAATTCATCTTGAAGTCTTTAAAGTTCACCTTAAATTCTTAGGAATTTCATCAAACTCTTTTGAATTCTCTTTAATTTTTCTAAACTTATTTCAAGTTTCAAACTTATTCAATTCAATGCATTTTTTCATATGTTTGAATTATTTTGAATTCACTTTGATTTTTTATGAATTTCATCGAATTCTATTCATTTTCCTTAAATTCCTCTATATCCACTCAAATTTTATTGTAATCAATGGCATTTTTTCGATTTGTAGAATTTTTTTCAATTCTTTTGAATTTAACTTGAATTTTTTTGTAGTCATTAGTCACTCCCTTGGTTAGCAATTAGTATGATTTCAATGATTTGAAGAGATTTGAATTTTTTTTTAATTCACTATGAATTCTTTACATTCTCTGGAATTTTCTTTATTTTTTTTTTAATTACTTGCATTCTTCTAAATTCTCTCAGTTCTATATAGTTCAATGGATTTTTTTGAATTTTCAAAAGTTTTTATTTGATTGATCCTAAAGTCTTTTCATTTCATTTTGCATTCTTAGGCATTTCATCAAATTCTTTTGAGTTCCCTTAAATTTAAATTTAATTTAAATTTAAATTTCTAAGCTTATTGCAAATTGACTAAATTCAATAAGGTTTTTTCTCAGAATAAATGGTTGGGGTAGTAGTACAGGTCAATATGTAGTCACACATAAATCACAGGGTGGTCGCAAAACTTTATTTTCAAAATACCCTGACTTTTACCTAACTTATTCTTCATTTTACCTGGAAATTATTATTTAAAAACCAACCTTTGAATGTTGTAAAATTTTTAATATAGAATCTTTCATAAACGCACAGCCCCTAATTTACTTGAAAAAAGTGAAAAAGCATTGAAAATAATTCAATCTATAAGACTTCAAAAGAATTCAAATCAATTTCAAAAAAATTTTCAAACTCAAAAAAATTCAATTCATTTCAGTAAAATTGAAGTGAATTTAGAGGAATATAAGGGAAATGAGGAGAACTGGATGAAATTCATAAAAATTCAAGATGAACTAAAAGCAATACAAAAATATAAAAAAATGCAATAAGTTCAGTAAGTTTGAAAGGAATTTAGAAAAATTCAAGGGAACATAAAAGAATTTGTTAAAATGTTTAATTTCTTCCGAAATTTCAGGAAATTTAAACAAATTTCTTGAAAATGGCTTGGAATCTTTGAAAATGCCCTAAAATATTTCAAGCCCTTTGAAATGCTTTCAAATGATTGAAATCATTTAAAAATTTCTTAGAAATCTTTTAAAATTCTCTAAAATATAAAAAAAACTTTGAAATATTTTTAAATCCTGCACAATTTTTTAAAGCTCTCAAAAATCCTTAGAGTTTCCAAAAATACCAAAAATTTCTCAGAATCGTTGGGAATACCTTTAAATTATTGAAATCCTTGGAAATCTTAAAAAATTCCTTGGAATCTTTAAAAAAATCGTAAAATCTTACAGGTCCCATGAAATTGTTCCATATCTTCCGAAATTCTTCAAAACTCCATTAGAAATTTCAAATCCTTGAAAATTGAAAAATTACTTGAAAATTCCTTGAAATTTTAAAAAATATCCTGAAATATTACAAAATCCCTTGGAATCGCTTGAAATTATTGAAATATATAAAAAATTCCTTGGAATATTTTAAAATACCTTCAAATATCTCCATTCCTTTAAAATATTTTCAAATCCATTGCAATTTTTTAAAGCCGTTGAAAATTTCTTTAAATTTTTAAAAATAACTTAAAACATTTAAAATTCTTCCGGAATCCCATTAAATTATTAAAATTAATTCAAAATTCCTTGAAATCTTAAAAATACCGTAACAAAATCAAAATCCTTTGAAATATTTTTAAATTCCTAGACAATTTTTCAAGTTTTTCGAAATTCATTCGAAAATTTTCTGAAATTTCACAAATCCTTTGCAATACCTCAAAATTACTAAAATCTATTAAAATTTTCATGAAATCTTTTAGAATACTCTAAAATATTTAAATTCCTTTAAAATCTTTCGAAATCTATTAAAACTTTTCAAAGCTTTTGAAAATTTTCTAAAATCTTTAAAATCGCTTTCTTCTTTGAAATTATCTTAAATCTTTTAAAATACCCGAATATATTTCAAATTCTTTAAAATATTTCTAAATTCCTTCGAAATTTTGTTAAGCCCTTGAAAATTCCTTGAAATTTTTAAAAATATCCTGAAATATTACAAAATCCCTTGGAATCGCTTCAAATTATTGAAATATATAAAAAATTCCTTGGAATATTTTTAAATACCTTCAAATATCTCCATTCCTTTAAAATCTTTTCAAATCCATTGCAATTTTTTAAAGCAGTTGAAAATTTTTAAAAATAACTTAAAACATTTAAAATTCTTCCGGAATCCTATTAAATTATTAAAATTAATTCAAAATTCCTTGGAATATTTGGAATAGCGTAAAAAAATCAAAATCCTTTGAAATATTTTTAAATTCCTAGAAAATTTTTTAAGTTTTTCAAAATTCATTCGAAAATTTAAAAAGACTCTGAAATTTTACAAATCCTTTGCAATACCTTAAAATTACTCAAATCTATTAAAATTTTCATGAAATATTTTAAAATACTCTAAAATATTTAAATTCCTTTCAAATCTTTCGGAATCTATTAAAACTTTTTAAAGCTTTTGAAAATTTTCTAAAATCTTTAAAATCACTTTCTTCTTTGAAATTCCCTTGAATCTTTTCAAATACCCCAATATATTTCAAATTTTTTAAAATCTTTTGAAATCCCTAAAAATTTTGTTAAGCTCTTGAAAATTCCTCGGAATTTTATAAATACCCTAAAATTGTTTAAATTCTTTTGAATCCCTTAAAATTATGGAAATATAATACAAATTGCTGTGAATACTGTAAAATAACTCAAACTTTTGCAAATCTTATGAAATATTTTTAAATCACTTGAAACATTTACAAATGACCCAGAATATTTCAAATCCTCTGAAATCCCATTAAATTACTAAAACAAATTCAAAATTCATTAGAATCTTTCAATATACCCTAAAAATGTTTTGATTCTATGAAATATTTTTTAATTCCTTGAAACTTTAAAGCTTTTCAAACTTCATTGGAAATTTAAAAAATACCCTGAAATCTTTAAAATCCTTTGGAATACCTTCAAATTATTGAAATCTATTAAACTTCACTTGGAATCTTTTAAAATACCCTAAAATATTTTAAATCCTATAAAATCTTTTAAAATCCATTGCCACTTTTCAAAACTTTTTAAAATTCCTTGAAATTTTAAAAAATACCCTGAAATATAAAAAATATTTTGAAGCTCCTTCAAATTATTGAAATCTATATAAAATTCTTTGGACTCTTTTAAAATACCCTAAAATATGAAAAATCCTTCGAAATCTTTCTAAATGCTTTAAAACTATTTAAATCTCTTGGCAATACCTTCAGATTTTTTTAAATACCCTAAAATCTGCAAAAAACGTTTTAAATACCATCCAGCGGGGTAATTTTGGTCATGTGGGGTAAATTCGGATACCCCTAAATCCAAAATCATCCCGTTTGACGGTATCTTCAAATTATTGAAATCTATTAAAAATTCTTTGGACTCTTTTAAAATACCCTAAAATATTAAAAATCCTTCGAAATCTTTCTAAATGCTTTAAAACTATTTAAATCTCTTGGCAATACCTTCAGATTTTTTTAAATACCCTAAAATCTGCAAAAAAACGTTTCAAATACCATCCAGCGGGGTAATTTTGGTCATGTGGGGTAAATTCGGATACCCCTAAATTCAAAATCATCCCGTTGGACGGTATCTTCAAATTCTTGAAATCTATTAAAAATTCTTTGGGCTTTTTTTAAATACCCTAAAATATTAAAAATTCTTTGAAACTATTTGAAGCTTTTGACAATACTCTGAAATTTTTTGAATACCCTAAAATCTTCCAAAAATCCTTTTGAATATCTTCAAATTATTGAAATCTATTTAAAAATTCTTGGAATCTTTTAAAATATCCTAAGAGATTTCGAAAGAATTCAAAAAAATTCAGAATAAGGTGAATTTTGAATTGAAATCTGAATTGTGTAGTGTATCATTAGTTAATTTATTGAAAGAAAAGTGACTGAAAGTGACTGTTTGGCAATCCTGATTACACTCGGATCATAATATTATTATATATGATTTTATATTATTATTATATTATACATAATATTGCGCAATATACTCGAATGAGTCCTCGCACACTGCGGCCTTTCCGAGGCCAGAGCCGCAACCGTCTCTTGCCCTGCACGCTGAGAAACTGCGTGGGCCAGCAATTTTAGAAATTACGAAACCGGGCGTTATTAAATCGGGGTCCAAGTGTATTCTTGACAGTTACTAAAAGTACTTCTTGCAGAAATTTCCTGACTTTTACCATTTTTTTGAAACCCTGACTTTTACCATTTTTTAAAAATCAGTATTAGTGTTTGTTCGCAGTAGTACAAGTTGAAATAAAGTCAGCCACAAATCATTAGTATTGGCCAGAGCATTGTCAAAAGTTCAGGGATCAGCAAGTAGTACATGTCAATATCTTGGCTGGCAATCTTAACACAGCGGAAATGAAATATTTTTCTAATATAGGGAGATATGATCCCTCTCGGTGGCATAATGAATGGTAAAGTTTTTTATCCCTTCTCTGACAGCTACTAACTCTCGTGGTTTCTTATAAAAACACTAATCCCTCGTTATAACTTTTCCTTACAAGTTAGTGGCCCAAAAATAGCACGGAGTTGTTCATTATGGGGAGAGTGAGTATGAAACTTTTAGCACTCGAGTGTCCTCAGCCCAATTATACTTTATCTCAGCACTTGGCTCCTATTCAAAGAGTTTTTTAATGGAAAAAGGTTTCTGAAGGTAAAAAAAGGTTGTCTTTGTTAAATAAAAAACATTCAATGGATTGGAAGGTGTTTTAGCGAAGATCGAATCTAGAAGATCCATCAGTTACATAAACAATAAACATTAAACATTAAACAATAAACATTAAACATCTGTGTTTGGATGTCAATGATAGAAAACCAACTAGATATACACAACTATGTGTGTAACTTCATCTGAAGTGTTCATCTATTTGTTCTTGTCCATCAGCTTCGAGTGTAGCGAAACCATTGATTGGAATTTGTTCACTAACACTAGTTTCGAGCCGTAATCAGTGATTCGTACTAGGACCCAGGTGTAGTGCGAAAGTATTGATTAGTTTCTGTAAATATCACTCTCTGAAATTTAGATGAGATGTCTTAAATTATCCAAATTAGAATGTGAAGACTTATTTGAAAAACAATTTGATCCATTGAACTATGATCCATATAAATGCATAAAATTTACATTTTTTAACTAAAAAAACATACCTTCATAACCAAAAGTAGAATGGTTAACTTTTCAGTTTAAAAAAATAATTTTCGATATCAAAAACAAAACTAATTTTCAACAGTTGAATTCATCTGAAAAAGGAGAAATGAAAACAACTTGTTGAATCCTCAATCAAAAGGATGAATTTTCAACAAAGAAGATGAATTTTTACCGGAATAGACGAATGTTCAAAAAAATACATAGATTTTCTACCAAATATTTGAATTTTTATTTGGTAAAGGAAAAACTTTGAACCAAAAATGGAATAATATAATTTTCAGATAATAAAATAATTTTCAACAAAAAAAAATTCCAACAAAATAGTTAAATTGTCAAGTAAATAGTTTAATTTTCTACAAAAAAAGTTGAATTTTCAACAAAAAATGTAAATCTTGAACAAAAAAGTTCATTTACGCCCAAATAGCCGAAATTTCATCTAAGCATGTAACAGTTAAGACTTCAACAAAAAATATTTCAATTTGAAAAAAGATGATTTTTCAACAACAAAAAAACAAATTTCCAACAAAATAGTTAATTTTGCAAGTGAATAGTTTAATTTTATACCAAAAAAATTGAATTTTCAACGAAAAATGTAAATTTTTAACAAAAAAGTTCATTCACGACCAAATAGTTTAATTTTCTACCAAAAAAGTTTAATTTTCAACCAAAAATATACATTTTTAACAAAAGGTTTATTTACGACCAAATACTTGAATTTTCATTTAAACATGTAATAGTTAAAATTTCAACAAAAAATATTTTAATTTCAAATAAGATCAATTTTCGACAAAAAAACGAATTTCCATTAAAATAGTTAATTTTTCAAGTAAATAGTTTAATTTTTCACCAAAAATGTTGAATTTTTAACAAAAAAGTGTATTGTGCATGAAATAGTTGAATTCTCTACCAAAAAAGTTGAATTTTCAACAAAAATATTAATTAATTTCTGATGTTTATTACTTATTTATAAATTATATTTTTTAATAAAAATTTATGTCTAATATGACAGAATAGTGTAATGAATTTAAACTTCATAAATAAAATTTAATTAAAATTTTTATTAGAAAATGATATGCCTGAATAAAGGATTATTATGATATAATAAATTATGTAAATATTAAAAATTAAAATTACTATCATTAATTATTAAATTTGTATTATTATGACAGATAAATGTATTAGATCCATTGAACTATGATCCATATAAATTCATACTTCAGGGGTCTGGTTGCGATATAGCAAAATCAATTAGGACAAATTTTTATAGAAAAAGTTAATTTATTTGCATTTTCTAACTAAAAAAACATACGTTCATAACCAACAGTAGAAAGGTTAACTTTTCAGTTAAAAAAAATAATTTTCGATATCAAAAAGAAAACTAATTTTCAACTAGAATTCAACTAAAAAGGAGAAATGAAAACAACTAGTTGAATCATCAATCAAAAGGATGAATTTAAAAAAAAGGAGATGAATTTTTACCGGAATAGACGAATGTTCAAAAAAATACATAGATTTTCTACCAAGTATTTGAAATTTCATTTTGTAAAGGAAAAACTTTGAACCAAAAATGGAATAATAGGATTTTCAGATAAAAAAATAATTTTCAAACAAATTTCCCACAAAATAGTTAATTTTTCAAGTAAATAGTTTATTTTTCTACAAAAAAGTAGAATTTTCAACCAAAAATGTAAATTTTTAACAAAAAAGTTCATTTACGACCAAATAGTTTAATTTTCTACCACAAAAGTTTAATTTTTAAGCGAAAATATAAATTTTTAACAAAAAGTTCATTCACGACCAAATAGTTGAATTTTCAACTAAACATGTAACAGTTAACATTTCAACAAAAAATATTTTGATTTGAAAAAGATGAATTTTCATCAACAAAAAAACAAATTTCCAACAAAATAGTTAATTTTTCAAGTAAATGGTTTATTTTTCTACAAAAATGCAGAATTTTCAACGAAAAATATAAATTTCTAACAAAAAAGTTTATTTACGACCAAATAGTTTAATTTTCTACCAAAAAAGTTTAATTTTCAAGCGAAAATATACATTTTTAACAAAAGGTTCATTTACGACCAAATAGTTCAATTTCCAACTAAACATGTAATAGTTAAAATTTCAACAAAAAATATTTTAATCTGAAAAAAGATGAATTTTCAACAACAAAAAAACAAATTTCCAACAAAATAAATGATTTTTCAAGTAAATAGTTTATGTTTCTACAAAAAATTAGAATTTTCAAACAAAAATGTAAATTTTCAATAAAAAAGTTCATTTACGACCGAATACTTTGATTTTCTACCAAAAAAGTTTATTTTTCAACTAAAAATATACATTTTCAGCAAAAAATATTTTAATTTGAAAAAATATAAATTTTCTACAGAAAAAACGAATTTTCAACAAAATAGTTAATTTTTCAAGTAAATAGTTCAATTTTTCACCAAAAATGTTGAATTTTTAACAAAAAAGTTGATTGTGCATTAAATAGTTTAATTCTCTACCAAAAAAGTTAAATTTTCAACCAAAAATATAAATTAATTTCTGATTTTAAAATTCTGATATTAAAATATAAATTTTTAACAAAAAAGTTCATTGTCAATCAAATATTTTAATTATCTACAAGGTTATTGAATATTCAACCAAACAAAAATTTCTACATAGCAGTTGAATTTTCAACCCGAAAATATGAATTTTCAACAAAAAGGTTCATTTACGACGAAATAGTTGAATTTTCAACTAAAAATGTAATTAATAATATTTCAACAAAAAAATATTTTAATTTGAAAAAAGATTAATTTTCAAAAAAAAAAAGATTTTCCAAAAAAATAGTTAATTTGTGAAGTAAATAGTTTAATTTTCAACCACAGTGATGAATGTTCAACCACATCATAGTTGATATTTTAATTAAAAAATAGTCAGAGGTGTATAATAAAAATTATTAATTTATCAGCTCGCATTTTAGGGTTATCAGCCCACACCCCGTATAACTGTGAGGTAATTTTGGTTGCAGATAATAGAATTTTGCGGTTATTTATGGATAGTTACCATATATAACTGCTCAAATTACCGTAAATTGCCATAAATTAACGAAATTTTTTATAAGTTTCCGGAAATTTATGGAAATTAAAAAAAAAATGAATTTTCTGTAATTTATGGTAAGTTACCATATTTACCTGTAAAATTACCATAAATGACCAATAATTTTCATAAATTTCCAGACAGTTTTAAAAATCAATATTGGGTAATTTATGGTAAGTTGCCATATTGACCGGTAAAATTACCATAGATGACGAAAAATTTTCATAAATTTCCGGAAATTTATGAAAATTTTTAAAAATCAATATTGGGTAATTTATGGTAAGTTACCATATTCATCGGTAAAATTACAATAAATGGCCAAAAATTGTCAGAAATTTCTGGAAATTAAAAAAAATGAGTTTTGGGTAATTCATGGTAAGTTACCATATTTACCTGTAAAATTACCATAAATGACCAAAAATTTCCGCAAATTTATAGACATGTTTAAATTGAATTTTGGGCAATTTATGATAAGTTACCCTGGATCAGCTCTTAAAATTACCGTAAATTACCAAAAATTTACGGCAATTTTTTTATTGAATTTTTGATAATTTGGTATGAGTTAACATAAATTTCATGCTTCTTCAATCAAAATCTAATATAGACTTAAGTCATGACTGTGTTTCGAGAAATGTCTGAAATCATCCATTTGTTATAAAAAATGTTTTTTTTTTTGTTGAAAATTATTTTTTTATCTGAAAAGTATATTGTTCCATTTTTGGTTCATTTTTTTTCCTTTACAAAATGAAAATTCAAATATTTGGTAGAAAATCTATGTATTTTTTTAAACATTCGTCTATTCCGGTAAAATATTTATCTTCTTTGTTGAAAATTCATCTTTTTGATTGAGGATTCAAGTAGTTGTTTTCATTTCTCCTTTTTTAGTTGAATTCAACTGGTTGAAAAATTGTTTTGTTTTTGATATAGTGTTAAAAATTAATCGATTGGCAATTAAAAAATTAAAAATAGTATTGCTTTATGTGGACTTCCGTTTCCGGCATGAAAGTGTAAGGTAGCGGTAATTGAGTGGTGCTAATTGTAGTGAGTTTACAGTGGAATTGGAGGTGAGTTGATGGGACGACTGTGTTGGAGGGTTTTGTGAGTGAGGGTTTGCATGTTTAAAATAATTAAAGTGAAGATTTGTGTGATATTTAGAGAGATTGAGACTATTTTGGGTAGGCTGAGAGGTTTAGCGTGAGGAGCAAGGTGGGGAGACAGGTGCAGCCGAGTAGCGGCGACAGGGAGGGATAGGGAGAGAGAGGCACGGAAGAAGGTACGGTAGCAGGTTGAGGTAGCGCTGTGGTGACAGTAACTACGCGGTACGCAAGTTACGCTTTAATGGATTCCGTCGAGGACGTATTCTACACGCCGAAAAGTGAGACAAAAAGAAGGGGTCAGTATAAGAAAACGGTAGAGAAGGGGAGACTGAGGGCAGATAGTTTTGGCTCAATCGAACCGTTTATAAATAGGAAGAGGGATAGGGCAGAAAGAGGAAGTAGCGAAGACAAGTTAGAAGTAGGGTCCACCCTGAAAGCCCCGAAAATGATCAGAACACCACCGGGAAAAGAACAGAATAGAGCGGGGGAGAAAGACAAGGGCAAAGAAGAAGACAAAGTTGAACCTAGAGGGCCGATAGAATTTGAAAAGTTAAAGTTAGAAGAATTGCGTCAAATGATGATAGAGGTAATACAGATGAACGAAAAACGACAGGAAGAAAGAGGAGAGGAAATAAAACAAGAAATTAGGAAAGAAATGGCCGAACTTAGAAAAGAGATGCGGAAATGGGAAGAAGTTCGAGAAAATTTAGAAAAAAGGATGCAGATTTTAGAACAAAGATTAGAAAAACAGGATGAGCATAATAAAAAGGTAGCACAAATAGAGGGTAGGATAGTGAAGATCGAAAAATCAAAACTAGAGTTTAATGTAGGGGAGAGTGGGAATAATGAAAGGGAAAGGATAAGGGAAATAGAAAGAAGATTAGAAAGGAAAGAAAGAGATGAAAGGAAAAGAAACATAGTGATAAAGGGTCTAAGATTAGAAGGAAAGGAATTGAAAGAAGGAGTGGAAAATGTGCTAAAAAGGATAGATGCTAAAGTAGAGATAGAGGAAATGCGAAGTGTAGGAAAGGAAACGCGAAGAGGAGAGAAAATGGTACTAGTGAAGCTGAAGAAATGGGAACATAAAAGGGAAGTGATGACAAAGAAGAGGTTGTTATATGGAAGCTCGGAGAGAATAGAGGACGATTTGACATGGGCAGAAAGGAATATGCAGTATAAGTTAAGGCAAATAGCGGAAGAGGAAAGAAGTAAGGGAAAAAGAACGTGGGTTAAGTATGGCAGAATACAGCTAGAAGGAGTATGGTGGGATTGGGACGAAGAAAGTGAACAGATAGTAAGAAATGAGGTACCGGGAAACTAGGAGAGAAAGGAACGGGAGAAAGGAAAATAAGAAATAGTAAGAAGCAAAGAGAGACGAGACATGAAGGTAGGGAAGAATGGAGGATATGTTACTGGAATATAGCAGGATTGGAGAGAAAGGATAGGGAGTTTATGAGAAATCTGGCACAATGGGATGTAGTAGTACTGATGGAGACGTGGCTAGATGAAAAGGGATGGGAAAGAGTAAGGGGACGGTTACCAACAGGTTACAAATGGCAATGTCAAAATGCAAAGAGGAAGAATAAAAAAGGCAGAGCAATGGGAGGAATGGTGATGGGAGTAAGGAACGAATGTATAACAGGGAAGGATAAGAAAGAGATGAAAGAACGAAAAGAAGGATTAATAATAGAAGAGGTAAAGATGGGAGGAGAGAAGTGGAAGAGAGTGGGGGTTTATGTGAACGGTGACATGCAGGAGAAATTAGAGGAGATGAAAGAAATGATTGAAGAAAATAAAGAAGAGATTAGGCTTATAATAGGGGGAGATTTCAATGCCAGAACAGGAGATAGTGGAGGAAGGGAATGGGGAGGAGAGAGAGGAAGAAAATCCAAAGACAAGATACTAAATGGGGAGGGAAAGAAATTGTTAAAGAGCTTGGAGGAGTTGGGATGGTTTATCTTAAACGGAAATATAGAGGGAGATGAGGAAGGGGAATATACACGCTCAGGAGGTGAAAGGGGAACGGTAATTGATTATGTGATAGTAGATGATGAGGTAAGAGAGATGGTCAAGAAACTAGAGGTAGGGGATTATATAGATTCGGATCACTTTCCCATAATAGTGACTTTAGAGGGGGAAAAAAGTAATAATATGGATAAAAAGGAAGCAAAGGTAAAAAGAGCAGGAAAAGGGGATTGGTCAAGGGAAGGAAAAGAACAGTTTAAAGAAAAGGTCAGAAATATCAAAATGGGAGAGGGAAATGTGGACGAGGAGATGGAAATAATGATAGGAGAAATAAAAAGAGGATTAGAGTGCACAAGCAAAAAAGAAATAAATAAAGGGGGAAATATAAGTGGATGGGATGAGGAATGTAAAGAAAAAAAGAAGGAGGTCAGAAAGGAACTAAGAAAATGGAGAAAAGAAAAAAGTAGTGGAGAAGAATATAGGAGAAAAAAGAAGGAGTATACGGAGTTGTGTCATCAAAAGAAAGAGGAGGAGAATAAAAGGTTTGAGGCAGAGGCGGAGAAGGCTAGGACGGAAGAAGAGGTTTGGAAGGTAGTAAATAAAGAGAGAAAAAGAAGAAAAAGAGTAAATCAGGATATTGAAATGGTAGAATGGAAAAAATATTTTATGGATTTGCTAGGAGGGGTAGAGAGAAAAGTTAGGAAAGGAGCGAAACATGGTAGAGAAAGAGATGAGGAAGAAGATATAACAAGGGAAGAAGTAGGCAAGGTGTTAGGAATAATGAAAGATGGAAAGGCACCTGGCATAGATGAGATTCCAAATGAAGTCTGGAAATATGGGGGGACAGAACTAAAGGAATGGGCATGGATAATGTGTAATAGAGTATGGAGAGGAGAAGGGTGGCCAGAGTTATGGAAAGAAGGAGTAGTGGTACCCATAGTGAAGAAAGGCAAAGGGGAGGAGGTTAAAGATTATAGGGGTGTAACGCTAATGCCAACATTGTATAAAGTATATGTAACTGTTTTGTCGGAGAGATTGAAGAAAGAAGTTGAGGAAAAAAAGATACAGCCACCGAATCAGACAGGGTTTAGAAAAGGAATGGGGGTTATGGACAACATATATGTTCTGAATTATCTAATAAATAAAAGGATTAAAAGGGAGAAAGGGACAATGATAGCAATATTCGTGGACTTAAAGGCGGCATTCGACTCATTGGACAGAGTCGAGCTAGAAAAAGTTATGGTGAAAAGGGGGATACGACAGGGCTTAATAAAGAGAGTATCGGAAATCTTCAGAGAGACAGAAAGCAGGGTAAAGGTAGGAGAGCAAGTAGGAGAAAGTTTCTGGTTAGTTAGAGGAGTAAGGCAAGGATGTCCCCTGAGTCCACTTTTATTCAATATATTAATCTCAGACCTAGAAGAAGAAATGAAGAGAAAGGGATGGGGAGGAGTTAGGATGGGAGAAGAAAAGATATATACACTGGCATACGCGGACGATATAGTGTTGATGGCAGAGGATGAAGAAGGGATGGCAGGCTTAATTACAGGATTGGAGAAATATTTAGATGGGAAAAAATTGAATTTAAATGTAGAAAAGACAAAGATAATGAGGTTTAGGAAAGGAGGGGGAAGAAAGAAAGAATGGACTGGGAGATGGAAGGGAGTAAAGTTAGAAGAAGTAAAGGAGTGTAAATATTTGGGATATACCTTGCAAATGAATGGAGATCATAGAGTTCATATAAGAGAAAGGATAAAAAAAGCGGCAGGGATAATGAAACAGATATGGGCAATAGGAAAAAGAAGGTTCAAGAAAGACTGGAGAAGGAGAATGTGGTTATTTGATACGCTGGTATGGCCGGTAATAGGTTACGGAGCGGAGATATGGGGATGGAAGGAAAGGAAAGAGATTGAAAGTTTACATGAAAGGTATGTCAGGTGGACGCTAGGAGTAGACTGGAGGACGCCTGGATATATGGTGAGAGAAGAAGCACAGAGAGATAAATTAAGTACTAGAGCGGGTAAGAGAGCATGGCAATTTGAGATGAAGTTAAGGGAGGGGAAGGGAGGGGAGTTAGCGAAAAAGTGCTTGAAGGAGGTAGAAGAAAGGAGCGGGAGGGCAGTAGAACTAACAAGATGGGAAGAAGAAAGGAGGGAGTTTTTTAGTGCTAGAGATATAGGAGAGGGAAGTGGAGTAAGCTATGAAGAATTGGAGAGAAGGGACAGGGAAAGACAATTAATGGAAAGATGGGGAATGATTGAGGAATCAAAATATAATAAATGGTATAAGTTGATAAAAAAGGAAGGAGTACCAAAGTATTTAGAAAAGGGATGGGGAGAGAGACGATGGACCAGAATAGCAAGATTTAGATTGGGAAACGAGGTAAGGGAGGGGATGTATTGGGAAAAGGAAGAGAACAGAAAGTGCAGAATATGTGAATGGGAGGAGGAAACATGGGAGCATGTATGGGACGGATGTAGGAGAGGAATGGAAGATAAAGGAAGCTGGCAAGAGAATGTGGTAAATATTCTAGGTGAGGATGGAATGGGTGAGGAGTGGATGAAGGAGTTGGAGGGGGCTAGAGGGGCGAATGAGAAAGAATGAAAGAATGGATATGGAAAAATGACAAAATGAGAATGAGATAGAAGAGAAGTGCAAGTGAAGGACAAAGGAAACGGAAGTCGCATAGATTAGAAGCGTAAAGGTCTGTAAGTAGTTACATGTAGATATTATGTAATAGTATAAGTAGATTAAGATGCGGATGCGCTCGTTCTCACTCGCTCGCTCTCTCGCTTTCGCTCGCTCGCTCACTCTTCCGACAGTAAATTGGCGCTAGATTAATATAGAAGTAAGGAGATAGATATAAGAGTTGATGTAAATTTTTGTAAATAAATGTAAATAGTAACGATAAGATAATATAAAGTTTGTAGATGGTCTTGTAAGAAACGGAGGTCATGTAAACCCTTAGGGGACACATTATGAATAAAGAAGTATTGCTTTATATTAAAATAAATCAAAATTTTTAATTAAAAAAAAAATTGGAATTTTTTAAATATCACAATCTTTAGTAACTAAAACTTTTTTCAGTTTAGAATGAAGTTTGGATTCGTTTAATTCTCAACATTTCGCAGTAGAAATTTTTCAATTTTTAATCTTTCCCATTTAGAATTACTTCTCATATTGAACGTTTTATTAGAAAAATTTAATTTCTAAGATTTATAATTGAAAATATTTCCATTTTGAACTATGAGAAAAACGGTGAATTTATTTTTTGATCATAGGCAAATTTGTCTCAGCAATTTTAATGTCAAATTATACTATGTTTATTTTATACAAATTTTAAATTTTTTTTCAATTTCAAATTGTCAAATTTTAGTCGCTTCGAATTTCAAGTAATTTAAAATTAAAAGTTTTGAATTTTAATTTATTCAATTTTGTACACATTTAATCAGAAATAATACAAATTTAATTCCTCTGAATGTTAAATCACTCAATTTTCCAAATTCTAACATAAAAATATTCTGAAATTGTCCAGTTTTCAAAATTTTGATTTGAAATTTTTTCATATTTTTTTTAATTACATTTTTTAAATTGAGAATGAATTTAATATTACTCAATTTTAAACATTTTTATTTAGAAATAATACATATTCAATTCCTTTTTATCCCATTCGAAATATTGTATATTTTTCTAAACGTTACCCTGTCTAAAATTGTTTGATTTGGAACATTTTAATTGAAAATCGTTCAATATATTTTTATCAAATTTCAAATGCATCCAGAAGTAATTTTTTTCTTGTAGATATTCAAACAAAATAATAATAATCCACAATAATAAGTAATACATAAATAATATAATCCAGAATAATTCGATTATAATCCACGCTAAATATGTTACTTATTGATTTCGGATTTTCTCTACAGGAAACGTTGGTAAAGAAAAAAAAACAGAGACCCCTTTTTTTACTTTTACAGTTTACTACTTTTCCAATACGTTCTTTTTCTGGACACAGCTTGCCACAAAAACAGATCTGTCAAGAAATAAATTTTCCAGCAAAGTTTTAAATCGTCAAAAACTTTACTCTCTAAAATATTCTTCAAACTTTCTCGAAAGTTCTAGAATAATCTGATACTCTACTAAATTGCTTTGAAGAATTTCAAGATAAAATTTGTCACATATATTGCCGAAACTGTGCTCCTAACTTTTCTCAGATACCCTTACATGCTTCTGCAAAAAAAAGTGTTCTTCTTTAAGGAATCTTTTCTGCATTTATAGGATTCGTATCACTTTATGCAATTTTTTAAGATTCTAATTATGGATTCTGTTTTTGAATCTTCTTCTAAAATTAACATTGCATTGTTAATTAATAAGATATTAACATGAAAAAATATTACTATGATTGCAAACTTAAATTTTACAGTTCAATCACTTAAAAAGAAAATGAGTGGCAATGAATGTGAAATGTTTACTTTGAAACATTATTAAATTTTTTTAAATTTGATTTTGAATATGTAGTTCTTGCATGGTTTTATTTTCACAGAATTTTTTTCTTCAGATTTATTTGGAGAAGGGCTTGGTAAATTGAAAAGCTTTTAGCTTTTGTTTATTGTTCAGAGCAGAGTCAAAAGTTCAGGGATAAGCAAGTAGTACATGTCAATATGCAGTTAAACATTCTTGAACAATTCAAATATTAAAAAAAAAATTTAAACTTAAAGCTTTCGAAAATTCCTTGAAATTTTAAAAAATACGCTGAAATTTTTAAGATACTTTGAAATTCCTTCAAATTATTGAAATCTGTAGAAAATTCCTCGGACTCTTTTAAAATACCCTAGAATATTGAAAATCTTTTGAAATCTTTCTAAATCCTTTTAAACTATTTGAAGCTCTTGGCAATATCTTGATATTTTTAAAAATACCCTCAAATCTGCAAAAAATTCCTTTAAACCAAAAAACACAAATTTTCAGCGAAATAGTTCAAACTTTCACCAATAAAATGTTTTTTAAACAAATTAGTTCAATTTTCAACCAAGATGGTTTTATTTTTACCGAATTTTTTTCCTCAGATTTATTTAGAAAGGGGCTTGGTAAATTGAAAAGCTTTTAGCTTTTGTGTATTGGTCAGAGCATTGTCAAAAGTTCAGGGATCAGCAAGTAGTACATGTCAATATGCAGTCAAACATTCTACAACAATTCAAACATTGAAAAAAATTTTGAAACCTAAAGCTTTCGAAAATTCCTTGAAATTTTTAAAAATACCCGAAGATTTAAACTATACTTTGAAATTCCTACAAATTATTGAAATTTATAGACACTTTTTCGGACTCTTTTAAAATACCCTAAAATATTGAGAATCTTTTGAAATCTTCCTAAATCGTTAAAAACTATTTAAAGTTCTTGGCAATATCTTGATATTTTTGAAAATACTCTAAAAACTGGAAAAAAATTTTTTAAACCAAAAAATACAAATTTTCAACGATATAGTTCAAACTTCCACCAATAAAACGTTTTTTAAACAAATTAGTTCAATTTTCAACTAAGATGGTTTTATTTTTACCAAATTTTTTTCCTCAGATTTATTTGGAGAAGGGCTTGGTAAATTGAAAAGCTTTTAGCTTCTGTAAATTATTCAGAGCATAGTCAAATAAATGTTCAGGGATCAGCAAGTAATACATGCCAATATTTAGTCAAACATTCTTGAACAATTGAAAAAATAAAAAAAATTTTGAAACTTGAAGCTTTCGAAAATTCCTTGGAATTTTTGAAAATACCCTAAAATTTTAAAAATACTTTGAAATTCCTCCAAATCATTGAAATCTATAGAAAATTCTTCGGACTCTTTTAAGATACCCTAAAATATTGAAAATCTTTTGAAATCTTTCTAAACTATTTGAAACTCTTGGCAATATCTTGAAATTTTTAAAAATACCCTGAAATCTGCATAAATCCTTTTAAACCAAAAAACATACAAATTTTCAACGAAATAGTTTTCAATGGCATGGTTCCAGTGGCATGGTTGCATGATTTTATTTTTACCGAATTTTTTTCCTCACATTTATTTGGAAAGGGGCTTGGTAAATTGAAAAGCTTTTGTTTATTGGTCAGAGCATAGTCAAAAGTTCAGGGATCAGCAATTAGTACAGGTCAATATGCAGTCAAACATTCTTGAACAATTCAAAAATTAAAAAAAAAATTTAAACTTAAAGCTTTCGAAAATTCCTTGGAATTTTTAAATTGCCCTAAAATTTAAAGAATACTCTGAAATTCCTTTAAATTATTGAAATCTATAGAACATTCTCCGGACACTTTTAAAATACCCTAAAATATTAAGAATCTTTTGAAATCTTTCTAAATCCTTTTAAACTATTTAAAGCTCTTGTCAAAATCTTGACAATTTTAAAAATTCCCTAAAATCTGCAGAAAATCGTTTTAAACCGAAAAACCTACAAATTTTCAACGAAATAGTTTTCAATGGCATGGTTTCAGTGGCATGGTTGCATGGTTTTATTTTTACGGAATTTTTGGCTTGGGAAATTGAAAAGCTCTTAGCTTTTGTGTATTGGTCAGAGCATTGTCAAAAATTCAGGGATCAGCATGTCAATTTGCAGTCAAACATTCTACAACAATTCAGAAATAAAAAAAAAATGAAACTTAAAGCTTTCGAAAATTCCTTGGAATTTTTAAAAATACCCTAAAATTTTAAAAATACTTTGAAATTCCTCCAAATTATTGAAATCTGTAGAAAATTTTTCGGACTCTTTTAAAATACCCTAAAATATTTAAAATCTTTCTGAATCCTTTTAAACTATTTGAAGCTCTTGGCAATATCTTGAAATTTTCAAAAATACCCTAAAATCTGCAGAAAATCCTTTTAAACCAAAAAACACACAAATTTTCAATGGCATTGTTTCATGGTTTTATTTTTACCGAATTTTTTTCCTCAGATTTATTTGGAAAGGGGATTGGTAAATTGAAAAGCTTTTGTTTATTGGTCAGAGCATAGTAAAAAATTCAGGGATCAGCAAGTAGTAAATGTCAGTATGCAGTCAAACATTTTACAACAATTCAAAAATTGAAAACAAAATTTGAAACTTAAAGCTTTCGAAAATTCCTTGGAATTTTTAAAAATACCCTAAAATATTAAAAATCTTTCTAAATCCTTTTAAACTATTCAAAGCTCTTGGCAATATCTTGAAATTTTTGAAAATACCCTAAAATCTGCCGAAAATCCTAATAAACCAAAAAACATACAAATTTTCAACGAAATAGTTTTCAATGGCATGGTTTCAGTGGCATGGTTGCATGGTTTTACTTTTACCGAATTTTTCGCGTCAGATTTATTTGGATAGGGGTGGTAAATTGAAAAGCTTTTAGCTCTTGTTTATTGGTCAGAGCATAGTCAAAAGTTCAGGGATCGGCAAGTAGTACATGTCAATATGCAGTCAAACATTCTACAACAATTCGAAAATTAAAAGAAAATTTCAAACTTAAATCTTCCGAAAATTCCTTGGATTTTTTAAAAATACGCTAAAATTTTAAAAATACTTTGAAATTCCTTCAAATTATTGCAATTATTCAACTAACATTTATTTGGAAAGGCGCTTGGTAAATTGAAAAGCTTTTAGCTTTCGTTTAGTGGTCAGAGCATAGTCAAAAGTGCAGGGATCATCAAGTAGTACAGGTCAATATGCAGTCAAACATTCTTGAACAATTCAAATATTGAAAAAATTTTAAAACTTAAAGCTTTCAAAAATTCCTTGGAATTTCTAAAAATACCCTAAAATTTTAAAAATCCTCTGAAATTTTTCAAATTATTGGAATCATTTAACTAACATTCATTTATTAAATAACATTAACTAATTTATTAACTAACATTCATTTGGAAAGGGGCTTGGTAAATTGAAAAGCTTTTAGCTTTCGTTTATTGGTCAGACAATAGTAAAAAGTTCAGGGATCAGCAAGTATCACAGGTCAATATGCAGTCAAACATTCTTGGACAATTCAAAAATTGCAAAAAAATTTAAAACTTAAAGCTTTCGAAAACTCCTTGGAATTTTTGAAAATACCCGAAAATTTGAAAAATACTTTGAAATTCCTTCAAATTATTGAAATCTATTGAAAATTGAGAAATAAGAATTGTCAAAAATGTTTGAAAATCTCGTCAAATCTTTGCAGCCCTAGGAAATCCCTCACTTCTTCTGAAGAAATTCTTTAAAATCCATTAAAACACTATAAAATCTCGTGAAATTTCATAAAATTTGATGATATTTCCTGAAATCCTGGAAAATTTATTAAATAACCTCGAGAGATTTAAAATCCACTAAAATCATTGAAATCTTTTCAAGTTTCTTAAAACCTTATGAGTCTGCAAAAATCGTTCCATATCTTCCGAAATTTCAGGAAATTGTAAAAATTTCCTGAAAATGCCTTGGAATCTTTTAAAATACCCTAAAATATTTCAAGCCCTTTGAAATCCTTTCAAATGATTGAAATCATTTAAAAATTCCTTTGAAAACTTTTTAAATTCCCTAAAGTATTAAAAAACCTTTGAAATCTTTTCGAATCCTGTAAAATTTTTTAATGCTCTCAAAAATCCTTAGAGTTTTCAAAAATACCAAAAATTTTTAGAATCCTTGGGAATACCTTTAAATTATTAAAATTTTTGATATCGAAAATTATTTTTTTAAACTAAAAATTTAACTATTCTACTTTTGATTATGAATGTATTTTTTTAGTCAAAAAATTCAGATCTGTCAAGAGATGAAAACATTTTTCATGAAAACAAACGAAATTCTTGAAAACTCCATGAAAAATTTCAAATCCTTGAAAACTTAAAAATCCCTTGAAAATTGCTTGAAATTTAAAAAAAAGCCTGAAATTTACAAAAGCATTTGGAATCGCTTCTAATTATCGAAATATATAAAAAATTTCTTGGAATATTTTAAAGTACCTTCAAATATCTCCATTCCTTTAAATTTTTTTTTAATCCATTGAAATTTTTGAGAATAACTTAAAATAATCAAAATTCTTTCGGAATCCCATTAAATTATTAAAATTAATTCAAAATTCCTTGGAATCTTTAAATTACCATAAAAAAATTTAATTCCTTTGAAATATTTGTAAATTCCTGGAAAATTTTTAAAGCTTTTCAAAATTAATTTAAAAATACCCTGAAATCTTAAAAATCCTTTGCAATACCTTAAAATTATTTGAATCTATTAAAATTCACTTGGAATCTTTTAATACCCTAAAATATTAAAAATCTTTAAAAATATTTCTAAATCCTTTAAATCTATTTAAAGCTCTTGGCAATATCTTGACATTTGTAAAAATACCCTAAAATCTGAAAAAAAATCGTTTTAAACCAAAAATCATACAAATTTTCAACGAAATAGTTCAAACTTCCACCAATAAAATTTTTTTATAAGAAATTAGTTCAATTTTCAACAAAGAAGTTGAATTTTCGACCAACTTAGACATTTTTAATTTTCAAGATTTGAAAGATGTGAATTTTTTTCAATTTTTATACACGTCATTAGTGACCCAAAAGGAAAATTTCCAGTGCCAAGGCTTTTTCGAATTATACATTTTTTTATCGATTCACCCTAATATATAATACAAAAATGCTTTCAAATTTAAAGCGAAAGTCAAATTGGAAATTCCTTTGAATGTGAATCACTCGATCGGAATTTCGCTGCAAATTAGTTACAATCCACTGATTTCTGTTTAACACTCAAAATAGCAAATCAATGAAAACAAGCTGCACGTAAACCAAAACTGGGTCAAAATATTAATAATAATGATAAATGATAA
>CAKNYM010050264.1:118795-145922 GCA_932195095.1 Andricus curvator
AGTGGACAAGTTGAATTTTCCGTTGAAAAATCAATTTTCAACTAAAAAAATGCCTATTTTCAAATAAATATTTAAAAACTTTATCAATAAAATTAAGTTCTAACAAAGAAATTTAACTTTCAACCAAATAGTTGAATTTTCGACCGAAACAGATAAATTTTTAACAAAACAGTTGAATTTTGAAATCAAATAGATAAATTTTTACCCATAAAATGAATTTTTAACAAAGTAGTTCAACTTTTAAGCAAGTAATTAAATTTTTTAATCAGAAGATTAATTTTCTATCGAAGAAGATTAAATTTAAACAAAAATCATGAATTTTCAACTAAAAACGATCGATTTTCATCCAGCAGTGGACAAGTTAAACTTCCATTTGAAAAAATTAATTTTCAACCAAAAAAAAACAAATTTTTAACAAAATGTTATTATGTAGACGAATTATTAAGACGAATTTTTTTACTTTTTTTTGTATTTTTATGTAGATTGTTGTATTTTATTGTAGTTTTAATTTTCTACAAGAGGTTACAAAAAATTACAACTACAGGAATTTACATCCTTTGTCACCAAAAAGTTGTTCTTTTTCGACCTAGGATGACAAATATTTAAGACGCGATCATGTATACATGATCGCATCTTAATTGCGATTACATGATCGCTATTACAAAAAACGCTTCTGTGTTTAAACTTCAAAGGAATGGTAGAATATTAAAAGACAATGATGAATAATTATTATTCAATAACAGAAAACCTTATATTTGAAGCTTTTTTCAAATATACAATAGCAATCGACTGGACACCATATATGTTATTTTAAATTATTTCATTGCAATGTTCTCAATATTTTTCATCCTAGGTCGAAAAAGAACAACTTTTTGACTGAAGATATAAAGTGACTTTGATAAAAAAGAATTAAACAAATAGTTTTAAAAATAAAAATAAATCAATTGTCCTGAGGGAAATTGAGGAATGGAAATATTGAAATGGAATAGTTAAATTTTTCTTTGAAAAAATCAACCAAAAAAGATTTGAATTTATATCAAAAACAATTGTATTCAACCAAAGAAGATGAATTTTCTAAAAATTATTTTGATTTTTAACAAGAAAATATGAATTTTTAACCAAAAAAATGATATTTCTACAACACATTAAATTTTCAAACCGAAAAAATGTTAGTTCAATTGTCAAATAACTAATTAAATTTTCTATAAAAATGGTTCAATTTCCAACCTCAAAACAAAACAGTTGAATTTTAAACCAAAAAGAATGACCTTTTATAGAAATTATTGAATTTTCCACAAAATAATTAAATTTCAAACCAAATACTAATCATTTATAGCCAAAAATATACATTTTTAACCAAAAATATAATTGTAAACTTCTAAACAACAAAAGATGAATTTTCAACAAAAAATGTAATTTTCAACCAAGAAAGGTATATTTTTGGACCAGAAAGATGAATTTTCAATCCGAAGGACACATTTTTTTAATCCAAAATGATTAATTTTCTACAAAACAGTTCAATTTTTGAGAAGAAAGTTCATTTTCAACTAAGATATAGGGCATTTCTACCAAAAGTGACGAAATTTATTACTCAGAAAGACGAATTTTGAATAAAACAATTGAATTTGTTATAAAAAAAAATGATTCCTAATAAAATAGTTGAATTTTTAACCAAATAGTTGAATTTTATACAAAAATATTCAAATTTTCGATAGAATAGTTGAACTCTCAACCATAAAGTTCAATTGTCAAACAAATATGTAAATTTTCTACAAAAATAGTAAAATTTTCAACCCAAAAGACGAATTTCAAGAAAACAGTTTAATTTTTAACCAAAAAGGGTGACTTTCTAACAAAATTGTTGATTTTCCGACAAATAAATTTAATTTTCAATAAAAAATACAACCGTAGACTATAAAACATGAAAAGATAAATTTTAAACATAAAAGTTAATTTTAAAACAAGGAATGTGACTTTTCTACCAAAAAGATGAATTTTCAATTCAGAGAAACAAATTTTCAAAAAAACAGTTTAATTTTTAACAAAAAAGTTTATTTTTACCCAAAAAGTTTTTTTTTTAACCAAGAAAGATGATATTTATACCAAAAAAATAATTTTTTATTCAAAAAGACGAATTTTCAACAAGAGAGATGAATTTTTGACCAAAGAAGATGATTTTTCAATAAAATAGTTTCATTTTTAACAAAGTAATTAACTTCTAACCAAAAATAGTTCGATTTTCTTATTAGCTTCTATTAATTATAACTAGGAATCTGTATTATCATCGGAGATGGTAACGATCAATCAGAAGAGAAATCTTTTCACACACTGTGAAAATGGAAATCTACAATATCGATCAAAGTTATCTCCTCTAATACAGAAAATCTTTAACGTCTTCTCAGACTAGATGAAGCTGTAAATTAAAAAAAATTTTAATTAAATTTATTCAGAAAAAAGATCTCCTCCTTTCGTTCTGCTGGGATTCGAACGCATGGTAAACTGATTGCCGGTCAGGGGCTCTAAACACTAAGCTACTAGAGAGATCGGAAGCAGAATCCTTGTTATGAAACACGCATTATTTTGCCAGATATTATGTTTTAATACAAATCAATTTTTACTAGGAATCTGTATTATCATCGGAGATGGTAACGATCAATCAGAAGAGAAATCTTTTCACACACTGTGAAAATGGAAATCTACAATATCGATCAAAGTTATCTCCTATAATACAGAAAATCTTTAACGTCTTCTCAGACTAGATGGAGCCATAAATTAAAAATTGTTGTAATTCAATTTATTCAGAAAAAAGATCTTCTTTCGCTCCACTGTGATTCAAACGCCAGGTCAACTTATTGCCGGTCAGGTGCTCTAACCACTAAGCTACTAGAGAGATCGGAAGGTGAATCTTTTTTCTGAAACACGATTTATTTTTCCAGTTGTTATGTTTTAATACAAATCAATTTTTACTAGGAATCTGTATTATCATCAGAGATGGTAACGATCAATCAGAAGAGAAATCTTTCCAGACACTGTAGAAATGGAAATTTACAATATCGATCAAAGTTATCTCCTCTAATACAGAATTGCCCGTCAGGTGCTCTAATCACTAAGCTACTAGAGAGATCGTTACATGTTATATATATATATATATATATATTATATCAATAGTTTAATAATAAAACAAATAAGAAAAATGACTATTTTTGAAATTATTTTCCTATGACGGATTCAAGTAAAATTGACGAATAAATTCGAGATTCTTAATTAGAAAATTAGAGTTTCTGTATATCAATCTAATTACGATTTTTTTTATTAAGTATACAATTAATTATAGTACATTATGATACATTCCTTGGTAGTTGGTATTGCAACCTACTTCACTTAATTTCGAGAAAAAAATACTTACGAAACGAGAAAATTTATTCAGGTCGAAAAAACTTTAAATTGCGAAATGATATGCAAATTTCCTCTAGCAGTTTTTCCGATTTTCCTGATTATCAATTGAAACTCTCGAGGTACTCAAGATTATATATGCTAACATCGTAACGTTCAGTGATTTTAAAATATTCCAGAAGAAGAGGAATGATTATTTTCTGCCTCTAAAAGATTTCAGATTGAAACCCTGAAACGTTTAATTCTACAGATTTGATTTAATTTCAAAAAACTTAGAAATTTAATTAATTTTTTTCAAACTCAAATTAACATTGTTTTTGCTTCTTATAATACCGGAAAACTTGTATGCCGAGTCATATTACAAATATAAACATGGAGATGGTCCACATTTTTCTTCTTCGAATTTTTAGGCATATCGTCCCCAAATTTATTCGAATACAGAAAATAATAAATGTGTTTTAATAAAAATTATTTTTACAGGAACCGCAAGCCTCATGAATTTTCCATAAAAAAGGACGTTTTTGTAAATTTTATTCAGAATTTTCAATATTATTTGAATCGAAAATTGGTCGTTCTTAATTAAAACTTTAACCATTTGGTTAAAAATTTAACTATTTTACTCAAAAATTTAACTATTTGGTTGACAATTTATTTTTTTGTTTAAAATCATAGTTTTGGCTTGAAAATTCAAATTTTTCATTAAAAATGCAACAATTCCATTAAAAAATCATCTTTTTTGGTCAAAAATTCAAATGGTTTGTTCAAAATTCGTCTTTCTGGATAATAAATTTCTTCTTTTTTGGTTAAAATGCCCTTTTTCTTGGTTGGAAATTAATATTTTTGTTAGAAATTTATCTTTCGTTGTTTAGAAGTCTAAACTCGTATTTTTGATTCAAAATTTATATTTTTTAGCAAAAAATTATTAGTATGTAGTTAATAATTTATATTTTTGGCTATAAATTATTAGTATTTGGTTAAAAATTTATATTTTCTGGCTATAAATTATTAGTTTTTGGTTGAAAATTTAATTATTTTGTTGAAAATCTAACAATTTTGATAAAAGGTCATACTTTTTGGTTTAAAATTCAACTGTGTTGTTGAGAATTCATATTTTGGGTTGCAAATTGAACGATTTTTGTAGAAAATTTAATCATTTGTTTGAAAATTGAACTATTTTGTTGAAAATTCGTCTTTGGGTTGAAAAATCAACTACTTTGCTTGGAAATTCAACTATTTGTTTTATAATTAACTTCTTTGTTAAAAATTCATACTTTTGGGCTGAAAATGAAATAAGTTTTTGTAAATTTTATTTAGAACCGTCAATATTATTCGAATTGAGTTGAAACTGATAAATTCTCTTGTCAATTAGCCGTAGAATATGAATTAAAAACTGCTTTTTAAATATAAACCCCATAAGTCTGTTTTATAGGGTCCCAAAAAACCCCATAAGTGCAAAATTGGGTTTTGCGAATTTTTGGCGTTAATTATAATTTTTTGCGGTTTTTTAAATGAAAATGGTTTCAAATACATGAAATAATACTTTCTACTGATTTCAACTGTTTCTACAAAACAGTGGAATTTTAGCAAAAAAAATCTGCCCGCTTCGCGGGCACATTCTCATGGCGCGCTTCGCGCGCGGCTCGCTTCGCTCGCAAGTTTGAGCGCGCCTAGGGCGCGCGACTGTTGGATCTCGCGCTTCGCGCTCGATTATTTATTCACCTCGCGCTCGGGCGTATTTGCATCGCGCTTTACGCTAGGCTCCTCTAGATTTTTGAACTTCGTGTTCGACTTCGATGAAAAGAAAAAGTTTGTTTGCAAATATTATAAAATTATCAAAACCTCTACATATTAAGTGATTGTTAAATTTGCTTTTATTTTAGACTGAAAATGAACTTTATTTACTCAAGGTTCTATCGACCTTAAGGAACACATTCTCATCCAGACACTCGCGCTTCGCGCTCGATATTTGATTTGAAAATCATTTGAACCGTATGATAGAAACAAAAAAGTTTGAGCGCACTTACGGCGTGCGATTTGGTGAATACACTGAGCGCGCACTTTGTGCTTCGTGTTATATGTTCTTCATATACAAATTACTAAATTTGTATTTGATTTCAAATGAAAAGTAATGATATAATTCAGGCGACAAATTTTATTAGTTAACATTTTATTTTAGCCTGTGCCGTTTATCAAAAAAGTTAATTTTTTCATTTTGAATATATTCTTACCACAAAAATTGATTACGGGTGTGTAAGTCTTTTTTGAATGCACAATTTTTGTTCATTTATATGTTTTCGTACCTTGCATTGTTTTTTCAAAAATTTGATTTTTTTACTGTCAATGTTATTTTCACGAATAAAACAAAAACCACGCATCCTATCGAAACATGAGTCACAATAAATTTGTACCTCTTCCTTGGATGAACAAATTTTGTTTTGGTCATTTTTTCGTATCTGGTAATATTCGTCTGAAAATTTGATTTTTCTATTTTCAATGCTGTTTTTTATGAATAAAACAAAAACTACGCGTCATATCAAGAAGTGAATGATAAGAAATTTGTAGATCTTTTTTAGGTGCACAATTTTGGTGAGATGACCTTTTCTGGTATCTTGCATAGTTTTACAGCAAAATGGCTTTTTTGATTTTTCATTAATTTTTTGTGCGATCAAAATTTGAATTTTTTATTTTTCGAAAAATTCAAAAAGTTGTCATGAAAATATTATAGGGTGTTCAGGAATCAACGTTTTTCTTCTCTTGACTTTTTTTCATATCGTGCGTTTTTCGGCTTAAAATGATCATTTTCGTTTGTTTTTTGGAATTTTGAAAATGCTATAACTCCAGTAATTTTTTTTTTATCACGAAAAGTCATAAGAATATTTTGTTCGTCATTTTGCGTACTACCAATAACCGTACATAGAATTTTCAAATCTTCCAAAAAAGTTGTCTCAAAAATTTTCAAAATGTGCTCAGTTTTTGGATTTTCATCCAAAATAGCTGGTTAACGAACTCGTTCTCTATTTTTCGGCCATAAAAAAGTGTGCCAAAGCTCAATCAAATCTGATCATTTTTTCGAAAGTTATCGTGGCTACAGACAGACAGACAGACAGACAGACAGACAGACAGACAGACTACAGACAGACAGACACCTTCGTAAAAATCGTTTTTTCTGACTCAGGAGGTCTCAAAACGTGGAGATTTGATGAAAACCGACTATGTCAAATTTTACATAAAACCAATACCTTCTCATTAGAATGAGAATGTAAAAAAGGATTTTTTAATAAAATAGTAGAATTTTTAAAGTTAAAATTTTAAGCAAAAACGACGAATTTTCTACAAAAAGTTGAATTTTCAACCGAAAAATATGAATTTTTAACGAAAATGTAAATTATAAACTAAACAGTTGAATTTTCAAGCAAAATAGTTGAATTTTGAACCCAAAGGCGAATTTTCAACAAAATAGTTGAATTTTCAACCAAATAGTTGAATTTTTAAGCAAAAAAGACATATTTTCAACTTTAAAATATGATTTTTTAACAAAAAAGGTGATTTTCCACGAAATAGATGAATTTTTGACCAAAAAAATGAATTTTTAACAAAAAAGGTGATTTTTAACAAAATAGTTGTATTTTATAGAAAAATATTTAAATTTTCGATAAAATAGTTAAACTGTCAACCTTAAAGTTCAATTACCAAACAAATATGTAAATTTTCTACAAAAATAGTAGAATTTTTAACCCAAAAGAGGAATATCAGGAAAAGAGTTGAATTTTTAATCAAAAAGGATACTTTCTAAAAAAATTGTTCAATTTTTGACAAAATAATTAAATTTTCAATCAAATTATAATAATTTTTAACCAAAAAGATGAATTTTCAACCAAAAATATAATTGCAGACTTTAAAACACGAAAAGATAAATTTTCAACCAAAAAGATAATTTTCAACCAAGAAAGGTGACTTTTCTACCGAAAAGATGAATTTTCAGTCCAGAAAAGCGAATTTCCTTCAAAACATTTGAATTCTTAAACAAAGTTTATTTTTAACCAAGAAAGATAACAATTGTCCCAAAAAAAAATTACTGTCTACCCAAAAAAAGAATGTTCAACAAAACAGATGAATTTTTGACTAAAGAAGATGGTTTTTCAATAAAATAGTTTAATTTTCAACAAAATTATTAACTTTTAACTAAAAATAGTTGAATTTCCTTATTGGCTTCAATTAATCAGTTCGAATTTAAGCAAAAAAGGCGGAAAACCGAAAGTTTCTTGAAAACAGGAAAGAAAATACATTTTTTAAAAAGGGAGAACAGATTTATGGATGCTTGGAAAAAGAGAGTCTTTAAAGTACCTTATCGTTTATGATTTTTAAACCCTCTTTTTGGACGAAATCCAAAAATTTCCGGAAATTTTCGGTAATTTATGAGTTTACCACAAATTTCGAAAGTTCTGGTAATTTTTGATATTCAGAATGTTCCGGAAATCTTCGGTAATTTTTGGTAGATTTAACATTTTTTCGAGGATTTTAAGTGGTTTTTGACGGATTTCAATAGATATAAAAAAATTCTAAACATTTTATTGTAATTCGATGAACTGCAAAAAATTTCGAAAACAATGAAGGGATTTCGTAGGATTTCAAAGACTTAAAGATAATTTCAAATATTTTGGTTATTCTGTCTTTTTAAAGAATTTCCTCAGATTTCGAAACATTTGAAAGGATTTCATAGAATTTATAAGATTTTAGAATATTGAAAAAGACTTCAAGGCTGATCAAGTTCAAATTTAATGCCCCTAAAAATGTGATAATTCTAAAAATCTCCGATCTCTCTAGTAGCTTAGTGGTTAGAGCAATTGACCGGCAATCAGTTGACCTGGCGCGAAATCCCAGTGGAGCGAAAGGAGAAGATCTTTTTTCTGAATAAATTAAATTAAAAAATTTTTGAATTTATATACTGTATATTTGAAATAAGTTTTATCTGGTTAGAAAACCTGGCATAACAAACTAAACATTGAAAAACTAGTAACGTTCCTGATTGAGTATTAAAAAATTAGGAAACTTCGAAACAAATATTTGCGAGTTTAAACTTTTGAAACTAAACAAATTTTGTTTCAAGGTTTCAAAAATTAAACTTTTTCAGAATTGCGCATTCAAAATTAGAATTTTCAATTTAAATTACAGAAATTTTCAAGATGATAAAAATTATTAAGTGGTATATCATGTAGTATCAAATGACATTCAAAGTGATTAGATAGATTTTATTATCAAAAAAATGAGATTTCTTTACATAAAAAACATTCAATGTTATTTCAACTGGTTATTTTAACAGTGGAGCGAAAGAAGATCTTTTTTCTGAATGAATTTAATTTGAAAAATTCTATTAATTAGTTCAAATTTGAGCGCAAAAAGAAAAAAAGTATCTTTCAAAGCCCTTATCGTTTATGAGTTTTGAACCCGGTTTACTCTATGTTCCTCGGATCAATCGATGTTTCCTCGGTTAAGGAAGTCACAACTTTTGAAAAAATCGAAACAGGATATTAACTCGAATACAGAATTTATGGAGAATTCCAAGTCCGGAAAGTGGTATGATTCAGAGAATATTAAATCCCTGCAACTGAGAACTGTGCTCAAAACGATTCCTGTGGCAGACAGGCGCGGATCAGCACGGGGAAAAGGAGAAAAATTATAAAAAATGTTATTATTTAAATGATTGAAAAAGATTATTTATAATACTTTTCAAATTCATTCATTCACATTTTCCAACTGTCAATTTGGCAGTTTATTATAGAATATGTCAGTTTTTAACGTCATATTTGACTTTTAGTATGTAACATGGAAAAAGCGCGATGTATAATTTGAAAATGATTAATTTTTAACTATAAAAGAAAAACTAATAAAACAAGCTGTAAATTCGATCTCGAGTGTTTCCACTTTGTTTGTATTTATAATTATACGGTGCTCATTTCGCGAGCACTTTGCTTCCCGTTAGCAAATATATTTGCTTCCTCATAGACGAAACATAAGTTATTTTTTTCAATAATAGACAAACTAAAGTCTTCATTTTGATCATTTACAAAAACTAAAAATTACAAAATAATACAAAAAATTGGTTAAATACAAAGACAAAACAAATTTTCTATTCGAAATGATAATTGTTCAAGCTGGAAAAGGGAAGGGAAAAGTTCTGTCGCACCCTATCCCTTTTCCGGCTTTATGATTTCTTTACAAACATTTTCAGAATTATTCTATTTGAAAATTTATGATCAAAAAGTCTTTTCTATTCATGCGTCAACTTTGAATTATGTCGATAAAAAAAGTTTTTCTGTTTGAAACGGATGTTTCAAATATTATATAACTGGCCATAACTTCCTTAATCTTTAATAAAATGTATTAATATTATAGGTCAATCGATTCGTCTTGAATCAACACAACTTTTCTATTCTCGCATCAACTTTAAATTATGAAAATGAAAACATTTTTGCCATAAAAATCGATTTTTAAAATATATAAATTACCATAACTTCCCTACTCTTTAATAAAATGTATTAATATTGTGGGTCAATCGATTCGTTTCGAACCAAGGAATCTTTTATATTCTTGCATCAACTTTGAATTATGTTAATGAAAAAAGTTTTACTATAAAAAACCGATTTTCAAAATATATAAATTACCGTAACTTCTGTACTCTCTAATGAAATTCATCAATATTATAGGTCAATCGATTCATCTCGAATCAACACATCCTTTATATTCTTGCATCAACTTTGAATTATGTTGTAGAAAGAAGTTTTACTATAAAAACCCGTATTTTCAAATTTTATGCATTGCCATAGCTTCCTTACTCTTCAATGAAATGTATCAATGTTATAGGTCAATCGATTCCTCTTGAATCAACGCAACTTTTCTGTTCTTGCATCAACTTTGAATTAAGGCGATGAAAAATTTTTTTCTGTTTGAAACAGATGTTTCAAATATTATAAATGGGCATAACTTTCCTACTCTTTGATAAAATGTATAAACATTATACGTCAATCGATTCGTCTCAAACCAAGAAATCTTTTATATCCTTGCATCAACTTTGAATTATGCTAATGAAAAAAGTTTCACTATAAAAAACCGATTTTTAAAATATTGTTGAGTGCTTAAAAAAATGCAATAAATATTTTTAGAAATCCTTCGGTCAGTTTCAAGATATTAGTGGGAAAAATAAGCCCTCCAAATTTCATCAATTTATCTGCAACCGTTTTCAACTTATCGTGTTCACGAAAAAGTGTGACATCCTCACACACACACATCAACACACAAATACGGATAATTGCTTAGAACATTGTATTAGACATTTTTAAATTGAGGAAGGTTCAATTGAATGAATTGAAAATTTTTTGAAAATGTTACCATTACAAAGCTTCCTCTATGAGGAAGCAAAATGAATGAAAAACTTGGATTCATTATTTTTAAAGCTTCCAATTAGAAATCATATGATTTTCGACTTTTTGAGAATAATTGAACTTTGAAGGCTTATAATGTTTAACATTCTTACATTTCGACCAGCTGAAATAACAGTTAATGTTTTTGTGTAACAAAATCTAATTTTTTAATAATAAAATCTACCTAATCACGTTGAATGTCATTTGATACTACATAATATACCTCTCAATAATTTTTATTACCCTGAAAATTTCTGTAATTTTAATTTAAAATTCTAATTTTGAGTGTGCAATTCTGAGAAAGTTTAATTTTTGAAACCTTGAAACAAAAGTTGTTTAGTTTAAAAAGTTCAGGCTCGAAAATATTTGTTTCGAAGTTTCCTAATTTTTAAATACTTAATCAGGAACGTTGCTAGTTTTTCAATGTTTAGTTTGTTATGCTAGGTTTTTTAATCAGATGAAACTTATTTCAAATATACAGTTGTTAATGCTTTTTTAGAAATATAAAATTTTTACGGGCATTAAATTTGAACTTGATCAGCCTTAAAGCCTTGAAGTCTTTTTCGATATTCTAAAATCTTATAAAATGTATGAAATTCTTTCAAATGTTTCAAACTCTAAGGAAATTATTTATAAAGACAGAATAACCAAGATATTTGAAATTATCTTTAAGTCTTTGAAATCCTACGAAATCCCTTCATTGTTTTTTGAAATTTTTAGTAGTTCATCGAATTATAAAATTATTTTATTTATTAAATCCCGTAATTAATTCTTGTTCAAAACCTTGGACTGCCGTAAAATCGTTCAAATTTTCCCTAAATCTTTAAATCCTTTAGAAATTTCTTTGAATTATTAAAATCGTTGGAAATTCTATAAATTCATTTGAAATCTGTTGAATTTCCTTTTAAATCACTGGGAATCTTTCAAATGTTTTGAACTCTTTCACAAACATTTTATAGAATGGCTTTTAACCCTGGTGGCAGGTTACATATTGTCGATATTTTTTTTTTATGGTAAAATTACCAAAAATTACCGAAGATTTCCGGAAAATTCTGAATATCAAAAATTACCAGAACTTTTGAAATTTTTCGTAAGCTCATAAATTACCGAGAATTTCCGGAAATTTGGGAAATTTTTGGATTCCGTGAAAAAGAGGGTTCAAAAATCATAAACGATAAGGTACTCAAAAGACACTCTTTTTCCAATTATCCTTGAATCTGTTCTCCCATTTTTAAAAATTTATCTTCTTCCCTGTTTTCAAGAAACTTCCGTTTTTCCGTCTTTTTCGCTTAAATTCGAAATAATGAATGGAAGCCAATAAGGAAATTCAACTATTTTTGGTTGAAAGTTAATAATTTTGTTGAAAATTAAACTATTTTATTCGAAAACCATCTTCTTTAGTCGAAAATTCATCTGTTTTGTTGAACATTCGTTTTTTTGTGTAGGAAGTAATTCTTTTTTGGGATAACTGTCATCTTTCTTGGTTAAAAATAAACCTTTGTTGAAAATTCAAATGTTTCGTAGAAAATTCGTTTTTTTTTGGATTGAAAATTCACCTTTTTGGTAGAAAAGTCACCTTTCTTGGTTGAAAATGATCTTTTAGGTTGAAAATTTATATTTTCGTGTCTTAAAGTCTGCAATTATATTTTTGGTTAAAAATTCATCTTTTTGGTTAAAAATTATTATTATTTGATTGAAAATTCAATTATTTTGTCAAAAATACAACAATTTCTTTTGAAAGTCATACTTTTTGCTTACAAATTCCACTCTTTTTTCTTGAGATTCGTCTTTCGAACTATTTTATCTAAAATTTAAATACTTTTGTATAAAATACAATTATTTTGTTAAAAATTACATTTTTGGTTAAAAATTCATTTTTTTTTTGGTCAAAAATTCAACTATTTCGTTGAAAATTGACTTTTTTGTTAAAAAATCATATTTTTAAGTTGAAAATATATCTTTTTTGCTTAAAAATTTAACTATTTGGTTGCAAATTCAACTATTTTGTTGAAAATTCGTCTTTGGGTTCAAAATTCAACTATTTTGCTTGAAAATTCAACTGTTTGGTTTATAATTAACTTTTTTGTTAAAAATGCATATTTTTTGGTTGAAAATTCAACTGTTCTGTAGAAAATTCGTCGTTTTTGCTTAAAATTTTAATTTAAAAAATTCCACTATTTTATTCAAGAATCCCTTTTTTGCTAAAATTCAACTGTTTTGTAGAAACAGTTGAAATCAGTAGAAAGTATTATTTTATGAATTTGGAATCATTTTCATTTTAAAAAACGCAAAAAATTATAATTAGCGCCAAAAATTCGCAAAACCCAATTTTGCACTTATGGGGTTTTTTGAAACCCTATAAAACAGACTTATGGGGTTGATATTTAAAAAGTAGTTTTTGATTCATATTCTTTGACTAATTGACAAGAGAATTTATTAGTTTCAACTCAATTCAAATAATATTGAAGATTCTAAATCAAATTTACAAAAACTTTTCGAATTTTCAACCCAAAAATATGGATTTTCAACAAAGAAGTTAATTATAAACCAAATAGTTGAATTTTCAAGCAAAATAGTTAATTTTTCAAACCAAAGGCGAATTTTCCACAAAATAGTTCAACTTTCAAATAAATAATTACATTTTCTACAAAAATGGTTCAATTTTCAAATAAATAATTAAATTTTCTACAAAAATGGTTCAATTTTCAACCCAAAAGATGAATCCTTAATAACACAGTTGAATTTTAAACCAAAAAGGATGACCCTTTATCAAAATTGCCAGAAAATATACATTTTTCACCAAATACTAATAATTTATAGCGAGAAATATAAATTTTCAACTACATACTAATAATTTGTTGCTAAAAAATATAAATATTTAACCAAAAATACGATTGTAGACTTCTGAACAACGAAAGATAAAATTCTAATAAAAATATTAATTTCCAACCAAGAAAGAGGGCATTTTAACCAAAAAAGAAGAAATTTATTATCCAGAAAGACGAATGTTGAACAAAACAATTGATTTTTTGACCAAAAAAGATGATTTTTTAATGGAATAGTTGCATTTTTAACGAAACAGTTGAATTTTCAAGCCAAAACTATGATTTTAAACAAAGAGATAAATTATCAACCAAATAGTTGAATTTTTAAGCAAAATAGTTAAATTTTCAACCAAATGATTAAAGTTCAAACCCAAAACGACGAATTTTTAATTCATCCAATATTGAAAATTTTGAATAAAATTTACAAAAACGTCCTTTTTTATGGGAAATTCATGAGGCTTGCGGCACCTGTAAAAATAATTTTTGTTAAAACACATTTATTATTTTGTGTATTCGAATAAATTTGGGGGCGATATACATACAAATTCGAAGAAAAAAAATGTGGACCACCACAATGTTTATATTTGTAATATGACTCGGCATACAAGTTTTGCGGTATTATAAGAAGCAAAAACAATGTTAATTTGAGTTCGAAAAAAATTAATGAAATTTTTAAGTTTTTTGAAAATAGATCAAATCTGTAGAATTAAACGTTTGAGGGTTTCAATCTGAAATCTTTCAGAGGCAGAAAATAATCATTCCTCTTCTTCTGGAATATTTTAAAATCACTGAACGTTACGAAGTTAGCATATATAATCTTGAGAACCTCGAGAGTTTCAATTCATAATCAGGAAAATCGGAAAAACTGCTAGAGGAAATTTGCATATCATTTCGTAATTTAAAGTTTTTTCGACCTAAATAAATTTTCTCGGTTCGTAAGTTTTTTTTTCTTGAAATTAAATAAAGTAGGTTGCAATAGCACCTTCCAAGAAATGTATCATAATGTACTATAATTAATTTTTTACCTAATAAAAAAAATCGTAATCAGATTGAGATACTGAAACTCTAATTTTTTAACTAAGAATCTCGAATTTAGTCGTCAATTTTACTTGAATCCGTTATAGAAAAATAATTTCAATTAGAGCAATTTTTTTTATTTTTCTTATTTGTTTTATTATAAAACTACTGATATAAAAAAATAAAAATGTAAAACAGAAAATTGGATTTTTAATCTAAATTTTAAATGTCAAGAGCTTTAATTAAGGCCGTCGGCGAAGAAAATCAGACGTTAGGAAAACCCTCTACCATAGGGGTTTTCTCACCCCTAAATTTGCCCATCCCTTTCTCGTTCCTCCCAAATGATTGATTGCTTAACATTTGGAATTTAAATAGGAAGCAGATTTTTTCCAAGATTTTTAGTATTTTTTTTTTAGGCGAGGTCATGAAAAAAATGAGTGAATTTTGAAAATCAAGTTTTGCGTCCGCCCTATTTCATCTAAATCTGAACTTTCAAATTTTCTGGAAATTCCCTGTTTCTCCTAGGACATTGGAATTTTTTTTTAAGTACAAACTATCTGAAATTCAAAAAGACTCTCTTTGAAATGAATGAAAAAAATCTTTGAAACCAAAATCACTATTTAAAGATGAAACAAAAGTCCACTCCCGAAATTATGAAATTGCTGAAATATAAAAATCTCAAATTGAAAAATTCCCGAACAGTTTATAATATTACAGAATTAAAAAATTCCCGAATAATAAAATTGCCGACAGAAAATTGCCGAATTATAAAATAACCGACACTGTCGAATTCCAGGCACTAGAAAATTCCCGAATATAAACAGTTGAAACAATGGGTTTTTATTGAGTATTATTTATTTATTAAAAATAAAATAATCAACTATTTTTATAACAAAAATTGTTTTTTAATGTTTTTAGTTTAATAAAAATTATTGTTTGAATTTAAAATAACAATATAATAATTGAAAAAATATATTTCTAGATGAAAAATTTTGTTTGAAAATATGCATAGTATTTTTAAAAAGTTACAAAAAATGTTCTCAAAAATCGAATGATCAATTTAAAAAAAAAAAAGAAAAAGAAATTTTGACATAAAGCAGTGCTGAATTGAATCCTGCAAAGTTTCTTTCGGAAAATGTTGTTAGGTTCGGAGAAAATTTAGGGAGATTTTTTTTTGTTCGGGACGCTCGTGTTTTTAAATTTATTTTTTAATACAATTTTTATACAATTATTCTTATTTGAACTTCAAACAATAATTTTAAAAAACTTACAAAATTAAAACATATTTCTTTGATAAAAGTATTCCTTTATTTTATTTTCAATAAATGAATCATATTATTAAAAAGAAAATTTTGATTGTTTAAATTCGGAAATTTTTCAGTTCGGATATTTTATATTTCGCTAATTTTCTTCCGGGAATTTTTCAACTCTGGATTTTTATATGCCGGCAATTTTATAATTTTGGGAATCAAATACCATTAACATTCATATACAAATTAAAAATGTTCCAATTTATTTATTTTAAGCAAAAGATGTGATTTTTCTACGATAAAAGATTACTTCTTAAAAAAATACTTAAATTTTCTACAAAATAATTAAATTCTCTACAAAACAATTACATTTTCAACGAAATAGTTTAATTTTAAACCTTAACAGATAAATTCGCAACACAAAGTGTAACAGTTGATATTTCAACCAAGAAGGAGGAAATTTCATTTAAAAAAATGAATTTTTAAATAAAAAAGACGAATTTTCCACAAATAAAGATTTTTCAGTAATGAAAGAAAAAAAGTTCACCTAAATTGTTGAACCCTCAAGCAAAAGATGAATTTTTTGTACAAAAATTGAATTTTCAACAATAACAGTTGAATTTTCATACGAAAAGGATGAATTTTTGAAAAAATTATTCAATTTTCAATCGAAGAGTTGCATTTTCATTCCAGAAAGATTAATTTTCTCCTTAAACAGATGAGTTTTCAAATCAGAAAGACAAATATTAAAAAATATAGTTGAATTTTCATCCAAAAAATATTTTTATTGATTTTTCAACACAAAATGTGAAATTTTCTCAAAATGTAAATTTTCTACGGAATAGTTGAATTTTCAACAAAACAGTATATTTTTAGACAACAAAGGATGACTTTTTAACAGATTTATTGAATTTTCAACCAAACAGTTGCATTCTTATAAAAGAAATATGAATTTTCTACTCAGACAGATTATTTTTTTAATAAAAAAATAAATTTTCAAAAAAATAGTCGAATTTTCATCCAAAAAAGATTTCAGATGATTTTTCAACAAAATTATTGAATTTTCAACCAAACAGTTGTATTTTTATCCAAGAAAGATGAAACTTCTACTAAAGCAGATGAATTTTTAAAGCAAAAAGACAAATTTTCAAAAAAATATTTGGATTTTCATCCAAAAAACATCTCAATTGATTTTTCAACACAAAATGTGAATTTTTCTCAAAAGGTAAATTTTCTACGAAATAGTTGAATCTTCAACAAAAAAGAAGATTTTTGGACCAAAAAGGATGACTTTTTAATAAATTTATTGAATTTTCAACCAAACAGTTGCATTCTTATCAAAGAAAGATGAATTTTCTACTCAGACAGATGAATTTTTTAATAAAAAAGATAAATTTTGAAAAAAATAGTCGAATTTTTATCCAAAAAAGATTTCAGGTGATTTTCCAACGAAATTATTGAATTTTCAACCAAACAGTTGCATTTTTATCCAAGAAATATGAATTTTCTACTCAGCCAGATGAATTTTTAAAGCAAAAATACAAATTTTCAAAAAAATATTTGGATTTTCATCCAAAAAACATTTTAATTGATTTTTCAACAAAAATTGTGAATTTTGCTCAAAAGGTAAATTTTCTACGAAATAATTGAATTTTCAACAAAAAAGTAGATTTTTGGACCAAAAAGGATGGCTTTTTAACAAATTTATTAAAGTTTCAACCAAACAGTTGCATTCTTATCCAAGAAAGATGAATTTTCTACTCAGACAGATGAATTTTTTGATAAAGAAGATAAATTTTCAAACAAAAAAAAAATAGTCGAATTTTCATCCAAAAAAGATTTTCGTTGATTTTTCAACACAAAATGTGAATTTTTCTCAAAATGTAAATTTTCTACGGAATAGTTGAATTTTCAACAAAACAGTATATTTTTGGACCAAGAAGGATGACTTTTTAACAAATTTATTGAATTTTCAATCAAACAGTTGCATTATCATCCAAGAAATATGAATTTTCTACTCAGACAAATGACTTATTAAATAAAAAAGATAAATTTTCAAAGATATAGTCGAATTTTTATCCAAAAAAGATTTCAGGTGATTTTTCAACACAAAATGTGAATTTTTCTCAAAAGGTGAATTTTCTACGAAATAGTTGAATTTTCCACAAAACAGTAGATTTTTGGACCAAAAAGGATGACTTTTTAACAAAATTTTTTAATTTTCAACCAAACATTTCTTATCCAAGAAAGATGAAATTTCTACTAAAAAAGATGAATTTTTAAAGCAAAAAGACAAATTTTCAAAAAAATATTTGTATTTTGATCCAAAAAACATTTCAATTGATTTTTCAACACCAAAATATGTAGGAAGTAACTGCAAAAAAAAATAAATATAAATACAAAGCAAATAAATTAGTAACAAGAATGTTATATCAGGGTTACCGCAAAACTTAATTTTAAAATTCTCTAATTTTTCCCTGACCAATTTTTCATTTTCCCTGACCATTAATATTCAAAGACCAGAATTTTACATTTGTAACATTTTGAACCTAGAATCTTTTATAAGCGGAATAAAACAATTTCAAATAAAAATTGAAAAATTTCAAATTTATTCTGCTTGACAGTTATTTAAAGTTATATAAATTCCCTGACTTTTACCAGATTTTTTTTTAAATCCCTGACTTTACCCTGACTTCAAAAAAAATTTTTGTTGGCTAGGTTCCTTTTTTCACTCGCTAGTTTTCAAAATTGGATTCGGCTAGCGATTAAAAATCGAATTTTCATTTTTTTTTGCAAAAATAAAAACTCAAACTGGATATATAGAAATATTGAATAAGAATCAAAAATTTTAGATCCAAAAAAATTGTTCTGTTCCGAAAAAATGAAAATTAAATATCGCGTTATCACAATAGTATAAACAGACATTTTTTTGTTAAAAATCGGAAGAAAAAAGATGATCACTTGTTTCCATTAACTGATAATAATTTCACGAAATAACATTGCGAAAATGTTGAAAAAAATATTACTACGCTAAAATTTGGACTAAAATTTTATGATTTTTTCTATTATTTTGTCAAAAAATAGTTTGAAAAAAATCCTTTTGAGTGAGCCCAACTTGTAGTTATTTACTACAAGAAACTATCCACCTAGAAACACTACCCAAATCGGGTAGTGTCACGCCTACCCTGAAAGGGAAATGCCTTAATGGTATGCTACTACTTTTACCACACTGTGTATTTGATTTTTTCTAAATTTTGCATACAATAAGCCCAGTTTCGATAAAAATCTGGGTTATCTAATTCTGTACTGCCACCCTTCATTTATAAGCCACCATCGAAAAATTAAAGTTATTACCCTAGGGAGTATCAACATATTACGTGACACTCTAAAAGGGGGTGGTGGGGTCACCCTAACGTCACAAACTGTCACATAGGAGGAGGGTCGAAAAGTTTTTGTAACATGTGACACTTCTCTGATCAAAAAATAAAATTTTAATTCGAGTCGAACTTTTTATTATATTTATTATATATTTATTTATTATTATAACATTATAAAGTCCAGCATTATCGACACAAAAAAGCTAGTAGTTTCATTTTTAACCAAATTGTTGAATTTTCAACCCAAAAGTCGAACTGTCAATAAAAAAAGTTCATTTTCAGCCAAAAGAGATGAATTTTTGAAGAAAGAATTTTCAACAAAATAATTAAATTTTTAATTAAAAAGTTTATTTTTTACGAAATAGTTTAATTTTTAACCTTCAGAGATGAATTTTCAACCAAGTTAAATTTTTTAACACAAGATGAATTTTCAACAAAATACATACATTCCGAACCACCTAGTTGAATTTCAAACTAGAAGAGACAAATTAAAAAAAATAGAATTTGAATTTTCAATTTGAAAAACTAATTAAAAAGAAAGCAAATTTGCAATGGTTGGATTCAACTAAAAATACGAATTCATAACAAAATAGTTGAATCCTCAACGAAAATGATGAATTTTCAATTAGAATGATGAATTTTCAACAACAAGGATTAATTTTCTACCCAAGTAGAAGAATTTTCAACAAAATACATGGATTCTCAACCACCTAATTAAATTTCAAACTAAAAGAGATAAATTTTCAACAAAAAATAGAATCATTAAATTTTGAATTTAAAAGCTAATTAAAAAAAAAATTTCAAACGGTTGAATTCAACTAAAAATACGAATTTATAACAAAATAGTTGAGTCCTCAACCAAAATTATGAATTTTCAATTAGAAAGATGAATTTTCAACAACAAAAATTAATTTTTCACCCAAGTAGACGAATCTTCAACAAAAGACATGAATTTTCTGCCAAATAATTAAATATGCAACTTATTAAGGAAGAATTTTCAAATAAAAAAATTATTTTTCAACCACAACAAACAAACTTGCATCAAAATAGTTACATTTTTGAATAAATAGTTTAATTTTTTAGCAAAGTATTTGAACTTTCAGCAATAAATATGCATTTTCAACAAATAAGTTAATTTTCAACCAAATAGATTTACTCTCCACCAAATTGTTGAATTTCTGAATCAAAAAGACCAATTTTCTACAAAATAGTTAAATTTTCAGCCCGAAAATATGAATTTTCAAATGAAAGTTAATTTACGACCAAATAGCGAAATTTTGAACTAAAATAATGAATCTCCAAACCACAAAGAATAAATTTTTTGCAAAATAGTTTGACTCTAAACCAAGTGGTTGATTTTTTAATTTAAAGATAAAGATTTTTCAACAAAAAGTTTAATAGTTAATATTAAAAAAAATATATAATACTTTTAAATAAAAAACAGTGAATTTAACCAAAAAAGACAAATTTTCAACAAAGGAGTTGAAGCATCAACCAAAACTGATTAATTTTCAATTAAGCAGGTGTATTTTCTACCAAAATTTGATTTTTTAGTAACAAGATACATTTTCAACAAAAAAGATTTATCAACAAAATACATGAATTTTGAATCAAGTACTTGAATTTTACTCTAATAAAGATACATTTTTGAGGAAAAAGATAATTTTGAGGAAAAAGATTATTTTGAGTAAAAATGCAATGGTTCAATTTTCGGCTGCGTCTAGTCGCCCCGAAAATTCAGAGCGACTAGCCAAGCTTATAAAAAATATTTAAAAAGTTTTCCCGAATTTTGGGACGACCGGACACTTCGTAAATTTTCAGCAAAGAAACTAGTTTACCACACAAGAATGAAACGAATTTTCAACAAAATAGTTTAATTTTCAAACAAATAGTAGAATTTTTAATAAAACGAGATTAATTCAAATCCAAAAATATAATGATACATTTTTCAAAAAAAAAAAAAAAAAAACTTTCAATCAAGAATAGTTAGATTTTCGTATTGGGTTCTTTTAATTATATTAATTCTATAATCTATTAAAAAAATAGGAGAAAAGTAAGATAATAATAAATAAGAAAAAAATGAATTTTTAGCCAAAATTATGAATCTTCTACAAAAAAAATTGAAATAAAAATTTTAAAAAGTAGTTTGTCTTTAAACCAAGTAGTTGAATTTTTAACAAAAAAACGATGAATTCTCAATAAACCATGTAATAGTTGATATTTCTACCAAAAATATTTTTATTTTATGTAAAAAAAAAGTTTAATTCAACCAAAGAAGTTACCAAATAGTTGCATTTTTAACAAAAAGGATGAATTTTGAACGAAAAACGGAACAGTTACATTTTTACTTTAAAAAAATTGATTTTAAACCAAGAATAAAGGAATTTTCAACAAAATACTTAAATTGTAAACTAAAATTATGAGTTGTCAATAAAATAGTTCAACATAAAACCCAAAAAAAATTCTTTTATTTTTCATTGCAAATTCAACTTTCTGAATGTTGAACTCTTTTGTTGAAAATTCATTTTATTTAGGATTCAGTATTTAGTTTAAAATTTATCTCCTGAATTGAAAATTCATTTTTAAAAATTCTGCAATGTGGTAGAAAATGTAACTATTTGGTTGAGAAATAATTTTTTTGTTGAAAATTCATATTTCTGGTTGAAAATTAAATCATTTTGGTATAAAATTAAGCTATTTGTTTCAAAATTAAACTATTTTTTTAAAATTTAACCTGTTTGGTAGAAAATTAAAATTTTTTTTGAAAATCTTATTTTTGTTTTGAAAATGAAACTGTTTAGTATATAATTCATCTTTTTGACTTTAAAATTCAACAGCTTTTTTGTAAATTCATGTATTTGGTTGTAAATACGTTTTTTGTTGTTGTTACAATTTAATTATTTATCTGAAGATTTTGCTATTCCATTTTTGTTTAAAAATTTATAATTTATAAGTTTAAAATTCAACTTCTTAGTAGAAAATTGATGTATTTTGTTGAAAGCTCATCTTTTGAGGTGAAAAATTATTCTTGTTTGTTAAAAATTCATCGTTTTGGTTGATTATTGAAATATTTTGTTGAAAGATTTTCTAAAAGATTCAACTTTTTAACTTGAAAATTGAAGTATTTTCTTGAAAATTCGTCTTTTTGGGTAGAAAATTGACTATTTTGTTCAAAATTCATATTTTTTCGTTGAATTCGACTTTGGTTTGAAAATTTTCTTGTTTTTAGTTGAAAATTAGACCATTCGGTTAAAAATTTCTGTATTTTGTTGAAAATTTGGTTAAAAATTCATTTTCTTTGGTTGAAAATTGAGTGTTTTCGTTGAAAATGCAAATGTTTTTGGTTCAATTTTAATCTTTTTTTTAAAATGAAAATTCGACCGTTTGATTGAATATAATTAAATATTTAATATTTTATATATCATATATAACTAATATATAATATTTTATATTTAATTTAATAATTATAATAATGAAATATGTTCAACTTACAAAGGATGAATTGGGTGAAAGTTGAACTAATTTGTTAAAAATTAATATTTTTTGGTTGAAGATTAATTTCTTTTGGTTAAAAATTTAACTATTCCATTTTTAGAAAATGAATCTTCTTCATTAAAAAATCATCTTTTGGGTTGAATGTTAAACTTTTTGATTGAAAATTCATTTTTCATAGGATTATTAATTTTATGTGAAAATTCATCTCTTTGGTTGAAAATAGAACTGTCTTGTTGAAAATACGTTTTTTTGGGGTTGAGAATTAATTTTTTAAACCAAAAATTTTACTGTTCCGTTTTTTGTTCCAAATTGATATTTTAAATTGAAAATTGATCTCTTCTGGTTAAAAATTCAAAAATTATTATACTATTATACTATTTATTTGGGATTCAGTATTTTAGTTTAAAATTTATCGCCTGAATTGAACATTCATTTTTGAAAATTCTACAATGAGGTAGAAATTTTAACTATTTGGTTGAGAAATAATTTTCTTGTTGAAAATTTATATTACTGGTTAAAAATTAAATCATTTTGGTATAAAATTAAGCTATTTGTTTCAAAATTGAAATATTTTTTGAAATTTAACCTGTTTGGTAGAAAATTAAAATTTTGGTTGAAAATCTTATTTTCGTTTTGAAAACGCAACTGTTTAGTATATAATTAATCTTTTTGACTTTAAAAATCAACAGTTTTGTTATCAATTCATGTATTTTGTTGTAAATTCTTTTTTTTTAGGAATTAATTCTTTGTCTGAAAATTTGACTATTCCATTTTTGTTTAAAAATTTATACTTTATAAGTTGAAAATTCAACTTCTTAGTAGAAAATTGATGTATTTTGTGGAAAGCTCATCTTTTGAGGAGAAAAATTAATCTTGTTTGTTAAAAATTCATCTTTTTGGTTGATTATTAAAATATTTTGTTAAAAAGATTTTCCAAAAGATTCAACTATTTAGCTTGCAAATTGAAGTATTTTCTTGAAAATTCGTCTTTTTGGGTAGAAAGTTGACTATTTTGTTCAAAATTCATCTTTTTTCGTTGAATTCGACTGGTTGAAAATTTTATTTTTTTGTTGTTGAAAATTTATTTTTCTTCAGTACAAATTTAACTATTCCACTTTTGGTTGAAAATTTTCTTGTTTTTAATTGAAAATTAGACCATTCGGTTAAAAATTTCTGTATTTTGTTGAAAATTTGGTTAAAAATTCATCTTCTTTGGTTGAAAATTGAGTGATTTTGTTGAAAATGCAAATGCTTTTGGTTCAATTTTAATCTTTTTTTTTAAATGAAAATTCGACCGTTTGATTGAAAATAATTAAATATTTAATATATCATATATAAATAATATGTGATATTTTATATTTAATTTAATAATTTAAATAATAAAATATGTCCAAATTACAAAGGATAAATTGGGTAAAAGTTGAACCACTTTGTTAAAAAGTAATATTTTTTGGTTGATGATTCATTTCTTTGGTTGAAAATTTAACTATTCCGTTTTTAGAAAATGAATCTTCTTCTTAAAAAAATAATCTTTTGGGTTGAATGTTAAACTCTTTTATTGAAAATTCATTTCTTATAGGATTATTAATTTCAGTTGAAAATTCATCTCTTTGGTTGAAAATAGAACTGTTTTGTTGAAAATACGTTTTTTGGGGGTTGAGAATCAATTTTTTTAACTAAAAATGTAACTATTCCATTTTTTGTTGAAAATTGATATTTTGAATTGAAAATTGATCTTTTCTAGTTAAAAATTAGAAAATTATTATACTATTATACGATTGTTATATATTATACTATTACATTTTCGATTAAAAATTTATACTGTAGAAGTTGAAAATTCAACTTCTCAGTAGAAAATTTATATATTTTGTTGAAAGCTCATCTTTTGAGGTAAAAAATGAATCTTCTGTTGTTCAGAATTTATCTTTTTGGTTGATTATTAAAATATTTTGTTAAAAATTCGTCTTTTTGGTTTATTTCAAATTGTCAACTGAAAGACTTTTCAAAATATTCAACTTTTTAGCTTGAAAACTGAACTCTTTTCTTGAAAATTCGTTTTTTTGGGTTGAAAGTTGACAATTTTGTTAAAAATTCATCTTTTTTCGTTGAATTCGACTGGTTGAAAATATTTTTTTTTTTTAAATTAATTTTTCTCCACTACAAATTTAACTATTCCACTTTTGGTTGAAAATTTCCTTTTATGGTCGAAAATTCAACTGTTTTGTTTAATTTGGTTAAAAATTAAGCTCTTTTGGTTAAAAATTGAGTTATTTTGTTGAAAATGGAAATGTTTTTGGTTCAATTTGAATCTTTTTTTGAATAAAAATTCGACCGTTTGGTTGAAAATAATTAAAGTACATCTTTTTCGGTTGGAGATTGAACTATTTTGTTAAAAATTCATCTATCTTGATTGAAATTCAATTGTTTTGTTAAAAATTTAGCTGATTTGTTAAATTCATCTTTTTTGGTTGAAAATTTGCGAAAAAAACGCAAAATAAACGTGAAATCCACCCAAAAGAAAATTTTCAACCGGTTGGATTCAACTAAAAATTGGAATTCATAACAAAATATTTGAATATTCAACCAAAATGATGAATTTTCAACATTGAAAATTTAACTACTAAATTAATTAATTTAGAATCTTTGATAAAACTAATTAATTTAAAAAATTGTAAATATTAAAAACTTATTTAAATTTATATATATTATATTGTATATATATATATATATATATATATATATATATATATAATTTTTATATAATATAATATATATTTTTGTTTTTTGTTTTTAATAATATTACTTTGTTGAATCAGTTTAAAGTATAATTTTATATACTTTTCAGATAGACTCGTATTGGAATGTAATATGGAGTGAGTTACATGTACTGAGTTTGACACTTTGCATTGAACGAACGAACGCGAGTGCTCGGTTGGATGCTTACCCCTTTTTGCAGAATTTGCAACGTGGGAACTTTGGTGTCAACTCAACTATAAAGTTATTCGATCGGGACGGCCCGCAGTCCCACCACACTAGAGTATATACTATATAGATTGTAGGGCGTGGGACACATACGGTGATTGGGTGATGCGCGCAAATCGTGCAGTAGATTAATGCGGTTTTGGTCAGCCGACTAGGTGAGAGAGTGGTGGCTTCGACCCGGACCCGCTGAAGCAGCACGTTCATAGTGCTCTAAAACGAATGAAACCGATACTTCCAGCGAAATTTCAACTACTACCAAACTCGACTAACCATTTTCTCTCTTGAAATAAATCACATTTTTCCAATTTGGAATTAATCAATTGAGAGGAATCTTGACGCAGGAGATAGTGCAAGGGAAACTTGAAATATCACTTGGGGGCTGTCCATACATCCAATTTTGGACCACGCAGGAAAAATTTTGCCTCATTTTGTGTCGGATATTGACCCAAGAATTAAGCCGCAGCATTTTTTTAGTCGAAAAGTACTTGAATTGAGTTGTTAAACAAAAGAATATTACCAAACAAATAGTTAAACTTTCAAGCAATTGAATTTTCAACAAAAAAGTTCATTTTAAACCAAGAAAGATGGATTTTGAACGAAGAGGGATGACTTTTCTAGAATAAAAAATAAATTTTCCATCCAAAAGGACGAATTTTCAATAAAATATATGGATTTCCTACCAAATAGATGAATTGTTAACTTATGAAGAATACATTTCTAAAAAAAATAGAATAGTTTAATTTTCAGATAAAAAATCATTTTGAACAAAAAACAACTTATTTCCAACAAAACTGTTGAATTTTCCAATAAATAGTCAAATTTTCTATCAAAATAGTTGAATTTTCCACTGAAAATGTAATAGATAATATTTCAACCAAACAACATTTTGATTTGGAAAAAGCCGAATCTTTAACTAGAATAGATCAATTTTCAATTAAAAATTTCAATATCTAGCCAAAATAGAATATTTTCCAAAAAAAAGAAGAAACGAATTTTCAGCAAAATAGTGACATTTTCAACCAAACAGATGAATTTTCAACTGAGCATGTAATAGTTAATATTTCAACCAAAAAAATATTTTAGCTCGAAGAAAGACGAATTTTCAACCAGAAAAGATTTTTTAAAATTTTAAATATCCAGGTATTTTTATAATTTATAACCAAAAATCGAATCAAAAATGATAACATTGTGAATTTTCAACAAAATAATTGAATTTTCAATAAAATAGTAGAATTTTTAACCAAAAGAGATGAATTCTGAACTGATAATATATTGGTAGACATTTAAATGATAAAATTAACTTTTGACCAAATACAGTTGTACTTTCTCATGTAATGACGAATTTTCAACAAAATATATTAATTTTCTAC
>CAKNYM010050264.1:145932-183663 GCA_932195095.1 Andricus curvator
TTAATTTTTGATTTACCAAGTTGAATAATATTCTAACAAAAAAAAAAACGAATTTTCAACAAACACTGAATTTTCCTGTATGTAATTTTTGTTTTGTGACATTTTACTATTTCGAAACAAAATAAGGTTTTTGTTTTTCATCCTGTCAATATAATTAACAATTTCTATGATAGTTTTTTGTAATAAGAGTGCAATAATTAATCAATGATTAGTCACTAATATCAAAGAAATTCAAAACTATATCTAATTTTTTGGGTCAAAATCTTCAAAAATCTACATTTTGTTGAAATTATTTTCAAGTCTTTTTTGAAATCTTAGGAAATTATTTTTCATGTTTTAAAATATTTTTCAATTTTCTCTAAGAATTGATTTTTTAAATAAAAATTCATTTGAAATTTTCCCAAGAATTTAAGAACATTTTTTATTTTGTCTTGAAACGTTTCCGAATTCTTGGAACGCTTTCAAATTTTGTTTCAAAATTTTCAAAAATTCACATTTATTTTCAAATAAAATTTCTCTTTAAACCCTTCTAAATACCTTTTGAAGTGATTCGTATTTTTTTCCTAAAATTAAACAAATCTGCATAATTAACAAAAATTGCCTTAAAATCTTCCGGATACTTTTTTGAGAATTTTTGAAATCTTTTGAATTTTTTCTAAATAGTCTCTTGAAATTAATTCTTGAAAATAAAAAATCATTTTCAAGTTTTAAATGATTTTTGAATCTTTTTTCAAAACATCTCTTAAGCTGACTAGAATTTTGTCTAATATTTCGTAATTACGCCAAATTGAAAAATTTTACTTGAAAATATTCTACACACTTTTTCGACATTTTAGGAAATCTCATAAAATGTTTAAAAATATTTTGAAATTCTCTTTTAAAATTTCATTTTTTTAAATGAAAAATCATTTGAAATTTTCACATGAATCTCAAGAAAAGTTTTCTATCCTCTTGAAACATATCAAAACTCTTTAAAAGCTTCTTTTCTTCCAAATATTCAAAAATTTACATTTGGTTTGCTATTTTTGGAAATATTCTTAAGATTTTAATTATTTTTGAATCATTTCAAAAGTTCCAGATATTTTTTCAGATAATTCGGTTTTCCTAAAATTTCTTGAAATCCTGCAAAGTTAAGAAAATTGTCTTAAAATCTTTCATATTATTTTCTCGCATATTTTAAAATTTTCAAAATTAAGAATTAATTCGTTAAAACAAAACAATTATTTACAAATTTTCCAGGAATTGTAGAGTCGTAGCAAAATTTAAATGTTAAGGAAATAATTATTTCCCGTCATTAAAAAATAATTTACAAACAAAATTTTCTCTTCTACCGATAATGTTTGGAAACATTTCGAAAAAAATTTTATCGTGAAATAGAACTACTACAACTTTTTGAAAAACGGATAAATAGTCAAATTTATCTGCCTTGTTATCACGATTAATACAAAAATATTACATTTTCCAAAACTCGAATCTGTATTCTCGATTTTTATTCCCTACTTTAAATATTTGCTAAATAAAAAAAATTGTTTTCAGAAGGAAACAAAATTGAAATATCGAAAATTGTTTGATATTTCAGAATAGAAAAATTCTTTTCGACAGACAATTTTATTTCATGAAATGTGCATCCGACATATTTGAGTAAAAATCTAAAGAATCACAACTGTTATAAAAGCGTTCGATTTCTAGCAGCTGTGTATGGCGTATTGGCTTACCGGATATTGCAGACGTCAAAATTTTTATATGCTTTTCATGTTCCTTCCTATGTCAATTTTTCCAAAATATTTGTAAATAAAAAAGGTAGAAAAACCAGTTATTAAATTAAATGTATCACTTTTTCCTATATGTTTGATCATCAGATGCACTTTTTTCGCATTTTTTTCACTCAATTGTTTTTTAATGGGGTATCGAGTATTATTTTCCAAAACTGTTCTTTTATTCTCGTGTTCGTTTAATTGGAGAAAAGCGACTTTTAACGGTTCATTTTCCGCGCGACGCGGAAACGGTAAAAGCGCAGTTTAAATCTTCAGCTTAACTAGTTAGTGACCAGAATGACAGTTTGAGCAAGGCTTTAGAACTTTCATGCTTGAAATATAAAAACGAAAACCATGTTTCATTTTTCAAAGCGTCAGAAAATTTAAAGTGCGACAGATTTATAATAGCATCTGCATCATTTAACATCGTTTACATTCACCATCTAGATTCCATAATATTATTGAAGTTATCCTAATTGCATCACATAATTAATCATTATTTTTTAAGAAAAATTATGAAATTAATATAGATTAAAATAATGGTCAAAAATTATTCCATTTAACAATCTCTAACTTCTTTTTCTTATAAATAATTTTTTTCTGAAAAAAAATCTTCTTTCGCTCCGCTGGGAAACGAACCACAGAACTACTGATTCCCGGTCAGGTGCTTTCCCACTAAGCTACTAGAGAGATCGAGAGAAGAAACTTTTTTTCAGAAATACTCGCTCCCAGCGGAGCGAAAGGAGAAGATCTTTTTTCAGCAAAAAATAATTTTAAATAATTTTTCGTTCGTAGCTCCATCTAGTCTGAAAAGACGTTAAATATTTTCTTTTATTTTCTGATGATCATGCAGATTCCTTGAATTCTTTTTCTTAATAATTTTGATGTTAATTTATTTTTGTCTACCGGTCTACAATTAATATTTTTTGAATTGTGAATTTTTTGAAATTTTTTTCTTAATCCGAAACGAGATGAATTTTCTAACCAAATAGTTCAATCAACAAAATATGAATTTTCACCCAAAGGGATGATTTTTGAAATCAAAAGACGACTTTACTTCAAAACAATTTAATTTTCAATCCGAATATGTGAATTTAAAAAAAAGTAATTATCACCAAAGTAGTTGAATTTTTAACGAAAAGAGATTAATTCCGATCCAAGAATATAATGGTACATTTTTCAAACAAAATTAATCAATTCAGTTCAAATTCAAGCGAAAAAACGAGAAAATTTTGAAGACAGAAGAAAAGTAAGATAATAAGAAATAAGAAAAAAATAAGAAAAATATGATTTTCAACTAAAAGGATGAATTTAAAAAAAAAAAATGAAAATTATAAAATGAAGTTTAACTGTGAACCAAGTAGTTGATTTTTCAACGAAAAACGATGCATTTTCAACGGAATATGTAATAGTTGATATTTCTACCAAAAAATATTTTCATTTGAAAGAAAAAATTAAATTCAACAAAACAGTTTTTAATTTAAAAACTAAAATTTTAACAAACAAGAATTTTTAATTAGAAAAAAAAAGAATTTTTAATTAAGTTGATGAATTTTTAACAAACAAAAAAGTATTTTTCAGCCAAACAGTTGCCTTTACAACCATCTACTTTCCATAATATTATTAGAGTGATCTCAATTGCAGCACAGAATTAACAATAACTTTTGAAAAAAAATTACAAAAAAATATAGATTTAAATAATGTGAAACAATTATTTTATTAAACAATCTTTAACTTATTTTTATTTTTAGCCAAAATAGTTAACTTTGAACCAAAAAATATGTTTAACTTTCAAAGAATAAATTGGGTGAAAGTTGAACTACTTTGTTGAAAATTAATATTTTTCAGTTGAAGATTCATCTCTTTGGTTAAAAATTTAACTATTCCATTTTTAGAAAATGAATCTTCTTCATTAAAAAATCAACTTTTGGGTTGATTGTTAAACTTTTTTATTGAAAATAAATTTTTTCTAGGATTATTAATTTTAGTTGAAAATTCATCTCATTGGTTGAAAATTGAACTGTTTTGCTGAAAATACGTTTTTTGGGGGTTGAGAAATAGTTTTTTTAACTAAAAATGTAACTATTCCATTTTTTGTTGGAAATTGATATTTGAAATTGAAAATTGATCTTTTCTAGTTAAAAATTAGAAAATTATATCAAAGAGTCATTCTTTTTCATTGAGAATTCATCTCTTTGGTTGAAAATTAATTTATTTTGATAGAAAAATCACAACTGTTTGGTTAAAAATTAATCTCTTTTGGTTGAGGATTCAACTGTTTTGTTGAAAATTCGTATTTTTTGGTTGAATTCAACTACTTGATTTTTGTTTTTTATTATTATTATATTTTGTTTATTATTTTTAGGAAAATTAAACTATTAAGTGAAAAAAAAACTTTTTTCTCGAAAAATCATGTTTCTGAGTTGAAAATTCAACTGTTTTGTAAATAGATCGTTTTTTTACTTCAAAATTTAACAATTTCATGAAAAATTAATGTATTTTGTTGGAAATTTATTGTTTTTTTTAGAACATTAATCTTCTTGGTGCAAAATTCATGTTTTTGGTTAAAAACTTAACTATTTGGTTAAAAATGTACCTTTTTGGTTGAAAATTTAAATACTTCGTTGCAATTTGTAACATTTTATTATAAGTTCATTTTTTCAAGATTCAACTCTTTGGTTGAAAATTAAATTTTTTGTTTATATTAAAAAATAGTTTTTTTATCTGAAAATTTAACTATACCATATTTGGTTGGGAATTTATCCTTTCTAAGTTAAAAATTAATCTTTTTAGTGAAGAATGCATGTATTTTATTGTAAAACCGTCTTTTTAATTAAATTCATCAGGTTGAAAATTCGTTTTATTTGAAAATTAATTTTTTAGACTGAAAATTAAAAAAATTCCATTTTTGATTCAAGAAATCTTTTTTAATTGGTAATTCATCTATTTGGTTGGGGATTCAACCACTTGATTGGAAAATAAATTTTTTTTCATATTATTCAACTTGTTGAAAATTCGTCTTTTGCAAGAAAAAATTTATCGTTTATGGTGAAAAAATCATCTTTCTTCGTTGAAAATAAATTTTTTTTTTTGAAAATTCGACTGTCTTGTAAAGAATTCTATTTCGCTTGAAAATTTAACTGTTTTCGGTTGAATTTTAATAATTATTGTTTAAAAATTCGACCATTTGGTCGAAAATGCATCTTTGTAGGTTGAAAATTCAACTGTTTAGATAAAGTCATCTTTTTTGGTCGAAAATTCAACTCTTTTGTTCAAAAAATTCCTCCTTTTGTATTGAAAATTCACCTTTTACGGTAGAAAACTTCTTGGTTGTAAATTCATTTGACTTTGAAAGAATTGATCTTTTTGGCTTGAAAATTCAACTATTGGGTTAAAAGTGGAACTATTTTGTTGAAAGTTTATTTGAAAGTTCTCTTTTATTATATAAAGTTATATTTATATTATATTATATTATATTATATTTATATTATACTTATATTATATTTATATTTTAAAGTTCTTCTCTTTTATTTGAAAGTTCAACTAGTTGGTTCTTAATTCAACTGTTTGGTTAAAATTTAATTTGTTTTTGTAGAAAGTTCGTTTTTTTAAATTAAAAATTCATCTATTTTTGTAGAAAATCTCTTTTGGTTGAAAATGCAACTATTGTATAGAATAGTCAAAAATTGGTGACGTTACTGGATATCTCTGTTTATATCTACTGTTGTAAAATGTCATGTCGGAAAAAATTTTTAGGCAAAAAATGAAATTTTTGATCTCACAAATTAATTAATTATGACATTGTAATGCTTTTTAGTTAATTAAGATTATTTATTCTAAATAATTATCTACTGTATGGTGGTTTCCCTTACATTACCAAGAGCATTAACTTCTCGTTGCTATTATTTGCTCGAAAAGCCAAGCTATCGAACCCTGTATTTTCCTGTTGGTGTATATGACAATATGACATGTACACACATGATCACAATTTCTATGTAAATGTTGGTTAAAGCAGATACTAGATAGACGGGTGCCTATTGGTTCGTGCAAACAGGGTAAGCATAAGGGCTCTTCCATGTGGAGAGACCGCAAAATTGAGTGGAAAGTACCCATAAACATTTCATTTGCGTTTATCCCCATAAGTGTAACATATAATAGTTAAACGATAATGATAGTATTGAAATAAACACGGTTCACGGAAAATGTAATTAACCAAATTTCCAGCAATTATAATTTTGGGAAAAATTTTAACAAACTAGCTGTGAATTCGATCTCGAGTGTTTCCACTTAGTTTGTATTTATATATGGTGCTAATTTCACGAGCACTTTGCTTCCCGTCAGCAAATGTATTTGCCTCCTCATAGAGGAAGCATTAGTTTTTTTTCAACAATAGACAAACCAAAGTCTTCATTTTGATCAATTTAAAAATCGAAATTTACCAAAAATACAAAATTACAAAATTTTGTATTCGAAATGATAATTTTTCGAGCTGGAAAAGGGAAGGGAAAAGTTCTGTCGCACCCTATCCCTTTCCCAGTTTTATGATTTTTTTTACAGAAATTGTCAGAATTATTCTATTTGAAAATTTATGATCAAAAAATCTTTTCTATTCATGCTTCAACTTTGATTTATGTCGATGAAAAAAGTTTTTCTGTTAGAAACAGATGATTCAAATATTATAAATGAGCATAACTTCCTAAATCTTCAATAAAATGTATTAATATTATAGACCAATCGTTTGGCCTCGAATCAAGGAATATTTTCCGTTCTTGCATCAATTTTGAATGATGTGAGTGAAAAAAGGTTTACCATAAAGAATCGTGTTTTCAAATATTATGCATTACCATAGCTTCCTTACTCTTCAATAAAATATATCAATGTCATGGGTCAATCGATTCGTCTTGAATCAACACAACTTTTCTATTCTCGCATCAACTTTTAATTATGAGAATGAGAAAATTTTTTGTATAAAAATTGATTTAAAAAATATATAAATCACCATAACTTTCCTACTCTTTAATAAAATGTATTAATATTGTGGGTCAATCGATTCGTCTCGAACCAAGGAATCTTTCATATTCTTGCATCAACTTTGAATTATATTGAAGAAAAATGTTTTACTATAAAAAACCGTATTTTTAAATATTATGCATCACCATAGCTTCCTTACTCTTCAATAAAATGTATTAATATTATAGGTCAATCGATTCGTCTCGAATCAACACATCTTTTCTATTCTTGAATCAACTTTGAATTATGTTAATAAAAAAGATTTTACTATAAAAAACCGATTTTCAAAATATATAAATTACCATAACTTCCCTACTCTTTAATAAAATGTATTAATATTGTAGGTTAATCGATTCATCTCGAACCAAGGAATCTTTTTTATTCTTGCATCAACTTTGAATTATATTGAAGAAAAATGTTTTACCATAAAAAACCGTATTTTCAAATATTATGCATTACCTTAGCTTCCTTACTCTTCAATAAAATGTATTAATATTATAGGTCAATCGATTCGTCTCGAACCAGGGAATCTTTCATATTCTTGAATCAACTTTGAATTATGCGAATGAAAAAAGTTCTACTGTAAAAACCGATTTTTAAAATATTATTAAGTGCTAAAAAAGAATGCAACAAATATTTTTAGGAATCCTTTGGTCAGATTCAAGATATTAGTGGGAAAAATTAGCCATCCGAATTTCATCAATTTATCGGCAACCGTTTTCAATTTATCGTGTTCACAAAAAAGTGTGATATCCACAGACGCACACAAGCATCCACACAGATATCCACATACACGCATCCACATATACACGCACACACACACATCCACAACCACACAGTTATCCAAACACACACGCACGCACACACACACACATCCACACGCACACACATCCGGACAATTGCTTAGAACATTGTATTAGACATTTTTGAATTGAGGAAGGTTCAATTAAATGAATTTAAAAATTTTGGAAAATTGCACAATTACAAAGCTTCCTCTATGAGGAAGCAAAAAGTATAACAAATGAGAATGACTTTTTTTTTTAAATTCACATATTCGGATAAGAAATTCAATTGTTTTAAAGGAAAGTCGTCTTTTGATTTTAAAAATCATCCCTTTGTGTAAAAACTCATATTTAGTTGATTCAACTATTTGGTTAAAAAATTCATCTCGTTTCGGATTATGAAAACAATTTCAAAAAATTCACAATTCAAAAAATCAATATTAAAAAAATATTGATTTTAGACCAGTAGACAAAAAAAATATCATCAAAATTATGAAGAAAAAGAAGTAAAATGTTGCATGTTGCAAACATATAATGCTTTGTGGTTGATTCTGAACCAATTTATTCATTCAGAATATTAAATTTTCCAAATAGGAAAACAAACTATCCAAAAAAATCACACATTCCTAAAAATTGCTAATATTCAAAAACACCCTTCGGACAATATATAAATAAAAAGATTTCTTTTGATAAATTAAATTAAAAATTGTTTTATTTCCATTAGACGAACTCTCAAAAATATTCATAAGCAAAATCAGAGCATGAAAAAAGTTTACAAATCGAAATCAGATTTCCAAACTACTTTTTTTTTTAAATTGCTTCATTTCTTCAATACACTACAAAACTATAAAAAGTTATAAAAATTTTTAATGGTAGAAATTTGTACTTCATTGTTATTTTCATTACGGTTCTGCAAGAAAATACAACAAAAATGATCTATTTGTATTTAAATGTATTTTTTGTTAAATTTTATATATTTTTGTGCAATTAAAAAAATACAGTTATAGAACTGTTGTGACTTTGAATTTTCTATAAGAGTTTTCTTTTTCTTTTTCTTGTTTCTTCCTTTAAATTCGAACTCAACTGATGAAACCCGAGAAGTAAATATGCAACTATTTTTTATTTTTCGTTGAAAGTTAATTTTTTTAAATTGAAAAGTCTACTACTATATTTTTGGTACAGAACTCACTTGTTTTGATTAAAAATTCTACTATTTGATGGAAAATTCAACTATTTTGTTTAAATTTCGTTTTTTTTTTAGGAAAAAATTATTTTTCTTAACTGAAAATTTAACTAATACATTTTTGGCTGGAAATGAATCGCTTTTAGTTAAAAATTCAACTATTACATTTTTCCCAGGCGGAAAAGTTATATATAGTGTGAAGTATTATATATAATTTTCATTTTGTTTTATACAATTTTTATATAAAACAAATTAAAATTACTTCGTTGAACACACATTTTATTAGTTGAAGATTCAACTATTTTGTTTAAATTAGTTCTTGTTTTCTTAAAAATCAATTCTTCTAACTGAAAATTTAACTGTTCCATTATCTATTGAAAACTCATCTTTTTTGGTAGAATATAAATGTTTCTGTTTGGAAATTTAATTACTTGATTAATAGTTGAACTATATTGTTAAAAATTATTTTATTAGTGAAGACCCATCTTTCATGTTTAAAACTGAACTATTTTATTGAAATTTTTTTTTTTTTTTGTTAAACCTCAAATTTTTTAACTGTAAATTTAACTATTTTATTTTTGGTTAAAAATCGATCGTTTTTAGTTTAAAATTAAACTATTTGGTTCAAATTGAACTTTTTTTGTTAAAAATTCGTCTTTTGGCTTGAAAATAAAGCCATTTGGTTGAAAATGTAACAGCTTTTGGTAAAATTTATTCTTTTTTGTTTATAAATGTAAACAGTTAAAAATGCACATTTTTTGGTTGGAAGTTCAACAATATTAGTTAAAAATTCAACTATTTTGTTGAAAATTTATCGAATTTGCTTAAATGTTCAACTATTTGGTTGTCAGTGCATGGTGATTCGGTCGATAATTAATATTTTTGTTTATTGTAAATTTAACTGTTTGGTTTAAAATTAGTCTTTGTAAGTCAAAAATTCAACTATGTGGTTACAAATTCTACTATTTTGTTTAAAATTGATTGATTATGTTGAAAATTCAACTATTTGGTTTAAAATTCGTCTTTTTTGTTTGAAAATTCAACAGCTTTGTTCAAAATTCGTTTTTTTTTTTTACTTGAAAATTCGACTGTCTTCTATAAAATTCGTCTTTTTGGCTTGAAAATTTAGTTACAAATGTAAATTTTTGTCTAAAATTAATTTGTGTGTTTTCTAAAACATTTCTCCTGAACAAAATTCTACTATTTTGTTAAAGTTATATTTTTGTTCGAAAATGCAACTACTTTGTTGAAAATCCCACTTTTTGTTTGAAATATCAACATTAATATGCTATTTTTACATTTATTTGATTAAAAAGAATTTATTGGCCTATTATTCCTTTATTCTATGAAAAATCACCATATTTACCCTGTTTTTAGAGCTTTTCAGACTGTGAAATCTGTTAAAACATTATGTTTTATTATATTTTAAAAAGTGTTGAAAATATTGTGACGTAGTTTTTGAACGGCCTCAAAGATTAATAAATTGATGCAAAATTTTTAGTTTCAAGTTGCATTTAAATTTACGGGACATCAGGTAAATTTTAACGTTGGAAAGTAGATGAAATGAGAAGAGGGGAAGTGAGATGAAATTAAGGGAGGGCAACAAGGAAAAATTAAGAAAAATGAAGGAGGAGTAGGGGAAGTGAAAAAAATAGGGGAGGGGAAGTAGGAAAGGTGACGGAAAATAAAGTGGGAGTATTGGAAATGAGAGGAAATGAGGGATGTGTAGTTACGTGGAGTGGGGAAAATGAGGGAGTGGAAGTAGCGGAAGTTACAAGAAGTAAGAGGGAATGAGGAGAGTGTAATTAGATGGAGTAGGAAGAATGAGGGAGGGGAAGTAGCGAAATGAGGGTGGGGAAGTAAGAAGTGTGATGGGAAATAAGGGTAGAGGAAACTAGGAAAACTGAAGAGGTGTGGGAAGTGATAGTAGATGAAGAGAGGGGAAGCAGAGGCGACGAGGGGAAATTATGTAAAAGAGGAGAGGAAAAGTTGGAGAAATGAGAGAGAGTAAGTAAGGTAAGTGAAAGAAAATGGATGGATGGGAAGTAGGGGAAATTACAGGAGAAGAAGTAGGGAAAGTTAGGGATGTGAAATTATGTGATGTAGAGAAAATAAGGGGAGGAGAAGTAGCGTTAGTGAGGGGAAATTAAGGAAGGGGGAGAAGTTAAATTAGCGGAAGTAAGGGGAAGGACCAAATTTGAACTAGGGGAAATGAGGAAAGGGAATGAAGTTGAAGATAGGAGAAATGAGGAAGAGGAAGAAGTTAAAGTAAGGGAAATGAGAGGAAGGAAGTTAGGGGAAGTGAGAGAAAAGGAGGGTGAGGAAGTAAGAAGTGTGATGGGAAATAAGGGTAGGGGAAACTAGGAAAACTGAAGTGGTGTGGGATGTGATCGTAGATGAAGAGAGGGGAAGCAGAGGCGATGAGGGGAAATTATGTAAAAGAGGAGAGGGAAAGTAGGAGGAATGAGAAAGTGAGGGGTGTGAAATTAGGTGAAGTAGGGAAAATAAGGGGTGGAGGAGGGTAAGTGATGGAAAATTGGGAAACAGGGTAAAGTTAAAGTAGCGGAAGTAAGGGGAAGGGAACAAGTTGAACCTGGGACAGTGAGGAAAGGGGAAGAAGTTAAACAAAAGGGAAAAGAGGGGGAGGAAATTGGGGGAAGTGAGAGGAAATGAAGGGTGGGGAAGTAAGGAATATGATGGGAAATAAGGGTAGGAGAAATCAGGAGAAATGGAAAGGAAGTGTGGGAAGTGATGGTAGATGAGTCGAGGGGAAGTGGATGTGATGAGAGGAAATTGGGAAAGGAGGAAAGGGAGAGTAGGAGAAATGAGAAAGAGTGAGTAAGGCAAGTGAGGGAAAATAGATGGATCGGAAGTAGGGGTAATTAGGGGAGAAGAAGTAGGGAAAGTGAGGGGTGTAAAATGTGTGAAGTAGGGAAAATAAGGGAAGGAGTAGGGTTAGTGAGGGAAAATTAGGAAAGAGGGAAAAATTAAAGTAGATGAAGTAAGGGGAAGGAAACAAGCTGAACCTAGGGCAATGAGGAAAGGGAAAGGAATTAAAGAAAGGGAAAAGAGGGGCAGGAATTTAGGGGAAGTGAGAGAAAAGGAAGGGTGGGGAGTAAGGAATATGATGGGAAATAAGGGTAGGAGAATTTAGAACAAATGGAAAAGAAGTGTCGGAAGTGATGGTAGATGAGGGGAGGGAAGTAGAGGTGGTAAAAGGAAATGGGGGAAGTGAGAGTGGGCAAGTAAGAGTATATGAGGGATGCTGGAATTAACGAAATAATATGAAATGAGGTTAGGTTGAGTGAATGTAAGTGGGGTGAAGTGAAGTAGGGAAAATAATGAGAAATGTGGGTGAGTAGGAGAAGGAAAGTAAGAGACGGGAAAACGAAGTGGGAGAAATAAGTAGGGGGAAAGTGAGGGCATATGAGGGTATGGGAAGTAAGGGGATATTATCGAGGCGAAGTAGAGGATGTAAGGAGAAGTAGGGGAAACGATTGAAAATGATGGTGAGTAAGGGATGGGAAGTGATGGCTAGGAAAGAGATGTAGCGGAAGGGGAGTGTTAGCGGAGAAAGCGAGAAGAGGAGGAAGCAAGAAGAGGAGGAAGTTGACGAGAAAGTTGGGGAAGGGTAGTAGAGGAATGTAGGAGAAGTAGGGGGAGTAGAGGAGGGAAACTATTGGAGGGGGAGGTTTCAGCCACTTAATTAACGTCTTAATAGACTACGAAACCCTTTTTTTTGCTCATTTTCAATCTATTATTTTGATGTTAAAACAAATATCTATATACTTAAAAATTATGCTAATTGTAACTTGTATAATTGTACATACAGTTGTTTATGAAAAGTGCAAGCTCTAATAAACTGCTTTTAGTACGCTTATCTGAAAATTTTTCTTTTACGCGGAGGTGTATTTCATTAGTATCTACATGGGTAGTCTCGGATTGGTCCTTGTTTATCTCGATTCTTTATTACATTCGTTTGCATTTATGCGGCTAACTCGTAGTTCTGATAAGGCCTCCACTGGGAGGAAAGCATTTTCCTCTATAGTACAGTTTTTCTATAAAAATGAAATATATAATTTTTTGATTTTATTGATCGGAACAAAAATTTATGTGTATATGTTTCGAATTTTTTCTTCAGGGATGGTGTCTAATTAAAAACTTCTAAAAAATAAGCACATTTAATTTTTTTTAACTTGACTATATTTTATGTATACTTCCCTTACTGCTGTATACAAGAAGCAAATTTTGAAATTTATATTTCGCATTATGATATGGTAAGCCAAGGTAATATTCCCTCAACTAGACCAAATTTTGTTAGTTTTGCATGAATTTCAAAATTACCCTCAAAGCAGTCCATGTGGATCCAGATGGAAGAATTAATATTCAAGTGCAGTCCGTGTGGAAAATTGGACCCATTAAAGGTACTTTGTGACTTCACCCTGAGAGATTGCAAATTAAATCTACATTCTCATATAAAGAATTTAAAAAAAAATAGAATCATCTCGGGACTATTAAAATTTTATTTTTCGAACATTATGAGAATCTATTTTATTTTATTTTTTTTCTAAAAAAAGATCTTCTCCTTTCGCGCCGCTGGGAATCGAACCACAGAACTTCCGATTGCCGGTCGGGTGCTTTCCCATTAAGCTGCTATAGAGATCGAGAGAAGAATCTTTTTCAGAAAATACACGCAATATTTGCCAAGGTGGCACATATCAAATTTGTCAAGAAATCTGTATTATTATCAGAGAATAACATAAATTTTTAACGTCTTTTCAGACTAGATGCAAATATGAATAAAAAATTATTTCAATTAATTTTTTTCTGAAAAATAATTCTCCTTTCACTCTAGTAGCTTAATGGGAAAGCAACTGACCGGCAATCGGAAGTTCTGTGGTTCGATTCCCAGCGGAGCGAAAGGAGAAGATCTTTTTTTCAGAAAAAAAATTAATAAAAATAATTTTTAATTATTCTCTGATGATCACTTCAAAAAATTATGATTCAATACTTTACAATCATTTCGCCTAGCCATTAATATTCAGAAATCAAGACTATAATCTTGTAACATTTTTAATATAGAAACTTTTATAACTGGAATGAAAGAATTTCAAATTTAAAAGAAATCAAAGGAATTCGATTTATATTATACTTAATTATATATAAAAATAATATAATTATAAATTATATTATATAAGAACCATTGATTAATTAAATAATTAATTAATTAATAGTAAACAAAATCATTTCTTGAATTTGTACTGAATTAAATTCAGCTTGAACCACTTTAAATTGCTACCTTTTCAAGTAAAAATATTGCATTTTCCGCTAGATAGATAAATTTTTTATTGAATAGTTGAATTTACGACCAGAAAGATTAATTTCTGCCAAAAATACGATTTTTCAACAAAAGACATGAATTTTTATCTAAAAAAGATAAATTGTCAACCAAAAAGTGAATAGTTGAATTATCAGTTGAAAAAATGATTGTTCAAAAGGTATAAATTTTCAACTAAAATTATAGAATATTTGAAATTAATAGTTACATTTTCAAATTAAAAAAATAAGTTTCAACCAAACTGATAAATTTGCAACTAAAATGATAAATTTCCAACTGGAATAGTTGAATTTTAAACTAAAAAAAATGAATTTTCAGCTGAGATGATGAATTTTTAACTAGAAGTATTGAATTTTCAAACAAGAATATTAATTTCTGCCAAAAAGGCGAATTTTTAACAACAACAAAAAAATAATTTTTCAGCCAAAAATTACATAGTTAAATTTACACTTAAAAAATGTAATGTTCATCTAAAAAGATGAATTTTCAACTAAAACGAGGACATATTCAATTGGAATTGTTGCATTTTCAGTTAAAAACAACAAAATTAAATGTTTAATTTTTTCGTTAAAAATATTAATGTTTAACCAAATAAATAGATTTTCAACTAAAATTATGAAACACCCAATTGGTATAGTTAAATTTTCAGTTACAGAAATTAATTTCAAACCAAAAAAAAAATGAATTTTCAACAAAATAGTTAAATACAGTAATAAAAAGTTATTTTCACAAATGAATATTCATTTTTATTCAATTTTATATTGCAATATTTTTGAAACTTAAGTACACTCTCAGAAAAATTCCCTGACTTTAACCAAAATTCCTTGACATTCCCAGGTTTTTCCAAATATATCAAAATTCCCTGGCCTAAAAGCCTCCAAGAATTCTGGGTGAATTCCAAATGAATTCAAATGAATTGCAAAAAATATTTGAAATTGTCTTCAAATCGTGAAAATTGGCCTTGGAATCTTTTAAAATACTCTTAAATATTTCAAATCCTTTGGAATCCCTTTCAGTTTTTGAAATCAATTCAAAATTCCTTGGAATGTTTTGAAATACCCTAAAATATTATGAATTCTTTGAAATATTTTTGAAGTTTTTGAAAATTATTCTGAATTTTAAAAAATACCCTAAAATTTTTTTAATTAATTCGGAATCATTTTAAATTATTGAAATCTATTATTATAAATATTATTATATTATTATTATAAATCTATCTATTCAAAATACTTTAGGATTTTTAAATTCTTTAAAATCTTTTGAAATTTGTTTAAGCTTTTGAAAAATTCAATGGAATCTTTTAAAATACTCTAAAATATTTCACATCCTTTGAAACCCCATCAAATTTTTGAAATCAACCCGAAATTCCATTAATTCTTTTGAAATATCCAAAATATCTGAACTCCTTTACAATCTTTTAAAATCCCTTTCAAATTTTCAAAGCTCTTTAACATTACTTGAATTAGAAAATTCGAATCAAATTCAAATACTCGAATTTAAGTTGGCCGGAAATACCTTGAATTTTTAAGGTATTTTCGGGGAAAAAACGAAAATATATTTGTATTTTCCATGTTTTCTATATTTTTTATGGAAAATGTACCGAGTTTTTTCTGTAAATAAGGGCAATTAGTGCGTGCAATTTGACGGTGTATTTACTTCCTAATTATAGTTTAATGTTGAAAAATTTAAAATCCCGAAAATGCTACACAAGTTATTTAGCTTTAAATTTTAATGATAAATTTTGTTCTTTCTCATTATTATTATTATAACTTGTTATATTTCAGCTCAGCTACACTACTACTATCTACTACTATCAAAAATTACCACTGACTAGGAAAGTTGTAGCAAAAATCCAGTGCGCATACCAGACAGTCTTTAAGTTATTATATTTAATTTGAGTCAACAAAAATTAAAAAATCTGCACGGATTCCCAAGATATGGCAACAAATGTCCAAGCGTTTTTACGTCGAGTTTCAGTCGCCGATTACCGTTATTGGCCGCGAGAGCGGTGATCGCCGAGAATTTCTCAGATTTTGTTCCCTAACTTCAACTCGTGCTGTGACGAAGAAAACTTAGGGAATAAACTGAAATTAAGAGGACGTGATCTCTGAAATCTTATCTTCAATTTGAGCTAATAAAACTTAAAAAATTTCACGGGTTCCCAAGATATGACAACAAATGTCCAAGCGTTTTTACGTTGAGTTTCAGTCGGCGATCACCGCTGTCGACCGCGAGAGCGGTGATCGCCGACAATTTCTTAGATTTTGTTCCTTAACTTCAACTCGTGCTGTGAAGTAGAAAACTTAGGATGAAAGCATGAAATTAAGAGGAAGTAATCTCTGAAATTTTATCTTTAATTTAAGCCAATAGAACTTCAAAAATATAGAATTTTTCCCAGGATATGACAACAAATGTCCAAGCGTTTTTATGTCGAGTTTTAGTCGGCGATCAACGCTGTCTGAAACTCGGCGCAGACAAGGTTGGACATTTCTAATCGTATCTCGAGAACCCGTTAACATTTTTTAAATTTTAGATAAGCAAATTAAAGACGAGATCGCAAAGATTACGTGATATAATTTTCAGATTTTTTCAACAAGTTTCCTAGGTCATGCTGCAAGTTGAATTCGAGGTACAAAATTCGAGAAATTCTTGCATTTTTTTTTTAATTTTCACGCGGTCTATTCATTTCAAAAAGGTCAAAAATATCTCTAATAGAGATCATCCAACGTAGAATTCAATCAGTTTTCTAACGTTTTTTTCAGAGAAGTTCCTGGCTCCCTTTTTGAACGAGTATTCACGCTTTAAAGTCAGCAGTGATTTTTAAGAGTACTCGTGCTGATCGTACCGAGAAATTTCGACGGTCATGTACCTCTTTGAAGATTTTATAAAATTTTCAAGGAATCTGTATTATCGTTGCAGAATAACAGAAAATATATAACGTCTTTTCAGACTAGATGGAGCCATGAAAGAAAAATTATTTTAAATAATTTTTTTTCTGAAAAAAGAACTTCTCCTTTCGCTCCGCTGGGAATCGAACCACAGAACTTCTGATTTCCGGTCAGGTGCTTTTCCCATTAAGCTAATAGTGCTAATCAAGCTAATCAAGCTACTAGAAAGATCTTTCTAACATCTTAAACATCTTTCTAGTAGCTTGATGGGAAAGCACCTGACCGGCAATCAATAGTTCTGTAGTTCGATTCCCAGCAGAGCGAAAGGAGAAGATCTTTTTTCATAACAACATTATTTAAAATAATTTTTCTTTCATAGCTCCATCTAGTCTGAAAAGACGTTAAATATTTTCTGTAATTCTCTAATGATAATACAGATTCCTTGAAAAAATTGATAAAATGATCAAAGGATCTGAAATATTTTATTGTATTTTTTCAAATTCGTTTGCATTTTCAGAGCTTTAAAACATTTCAAGGAGGTTTAAAAATATTTAAAAGGATTTAAAATATTTTAGGGTATTTTAAAAGATCACAAAGAAAATTTTAATTGATTTCAGTAATTTAATGGGATCTCAAAGGAGAAGAAGATATAGAAGGATTTTACAGAATCTATCAGGTTTTAAGATATTTAAAAAGATTCTAAGGGTTTTATAAAATTTCTAAGGCTTTTCATGATTTTAAGGGATTTTAAAAGCTACCAATGTATTTTAATAATTTTTTCAGTATTTCTGAAAACATCATCAAATTTCATAGAACTTCACAGGATATCATAATATTTTAATGGATTTGAAAGAATTTATTCATAAGAAGTGAGGGATTTCGTAGGGTTTCAAAGATTTCAAGAAATTTTCAAATATTTTTTTTTAATTCATTTGGAATTATTTAAATTAATTTTTTTCGGAAAAGAGATCTTCTCCTTTCGCTCCGCTGGGATTCGAACCACAGAACTTCTGATTTCCGGTCAGGTTCTTTTCCCATTAAGCTACTAGAGAGATAGAGAGGAGAAACTTTATTTCTGATTTTATGTTTATACATTATTATTTATATTTTCTGAAATGAAGTTTATTCTCTCGATCTCTCTAGTAGCTTAATGAGAAAAGCACCTGACCAGAAATCAGAAGTTCTGTGGTTCGAATCCCAGCGGAGCGAAAGGAGAAGATCTTTTATTCAGAAAAAAATTAATTAAAATGATTTTTAATTCATAGCTCCATCTAGTCTGAAAAGACGTTAAAATGTCTGTTATTCTTTAATGATAATACAGATTCTTTCAAAAATTTAATTTGTAACATCTAGAAGAATAATGCGTATATTTTCTAAAATAAAGTTTCTTCTCTCGATCTCTCTAGTAGCTTAATGGGAAAAGCACCTGACCGAAAATCAGAAGTTCTATGGTTCCAATCCCAGCGGAGCGAAAGGAGAAGATATTTTTTCATAAAAAAATTAATTAAAATAATTTTTAATTTATAGCTCTATCTAGTCTGAAAAAACGTTAAAAATTTCTGTTATTCTCCAATGATCATACAGATTCCTTTAATAATTCACTTGGAGTTCCCCCTGCATTCTTATTAATTTATCCTGAATTCTTGTAAATTATTTTGAATTCACTCAATTCTACTCAACTCAATAGATTTTTAAAAAGTTTTTGTTTAATTCATCTTAAAGCATTTAATTAAATTCTCTTTAATTTTTCTAAACTCAATTCAATTAATTTTTTTCATATTTTTGAATTGTTTCGAATTCACTTAATTGTTTCTTTTTAATGAATTCTTAGGCATTTCATTAAATTGTTTTGAATTTTCTTGAATTCTCGAACCTTATTTCAAAGTTGCTGAATTTTTTTCATATTTTAAAATTGTTTTCAATTCGTTTGAATTCTTTTAAATTCACCATGAATTTGTATTAATTTCGTCGAATTTTTCTCGTTTACGTTAAACTCCTCTAAATTCATTCCAATTTTATGAAAATCAATAGAATTTTTTTTATTTTTAAAATTGTTTCCAATTCATTTGAATTCTCTTTAATTTAAGTTGAATTGTTTCGAAGTTTCATGAATAAGGAATCTGTATTATCATTAGAGAATAACAGAAATTTTTAATGTCTTTTTCAAACCAGATGGAGATATGAATTAAAAATTATTTTAATTAATTTTTTCTGAAAAAAGATCTTCTCTTTTCGCTCCGCTGGGAAACAAACCTCAGAACTTCCGATTGCCGGTCGGGTGCTTCCCCATTAAGCTACTAGAGAGATCGAGAGAAGAAAATTTTTCAGAAAATACACGCATTATTTTGCAAGGTGGTACATATCAAATTTTTCAAGGAATCTGTATTATCATCAGAGAATAACAGAAATGTTTAACGTCTTTTCAGACTAGATGGAGCTATGCAAGAAAATTATTTTAAATCATTTTTTTCTGAAAAAAGATCTTCTCCTTGAAAATTTTGATTCGTACCATCTAGCAAAAATAATGCGTGTATTTCTGAAAGACGTTTCTTCTCTAGTCTCTCTAGTAGCTTAATGAGAAAGCACCTGATCGTAATCAGTAGTTCTGTGGTTCGATTCCCAGCGGAGCGAAAGGAGATCTTTTTTCAGAAAAAAAAAAATGATTTAGAATGATTTTATAAATTTTCTACTGTCTGATAATACTTTTATAAAAATGAAAAAATTTCCTGATTTAAGGGCAAAAGAATGTGAAAAATAGACTACAAAGAGCTGGTCAGCTTTCAGAACATTTCTATCATAAATCTTTTGTCAATTTCAGAAAATTGTTTTATCAAAGAATCACTTTTAGAAGTGACTAAAATTTTATATCCTGGGGTAAGAGAGATATTATATAGTCGGAGGTGAGGCTACGAAATCATGACTTGACCCTTACAAAGTTTCAGGGTAGGTTGGAGATTTCCCGGTGTTCATGAAACAAGGTTTATACTATGGTTCATGCTATCTACTCTCCATGCACAATATTCTGTTAAGGGTTCTTGCTTCAGGCGAAATTCGGGCATCCTTTGAAAATAACCAAAGAGACAGTTATATCCATCGAAAAAGAATCGAATATAAGACTTCACAGTGAAAATTAAATTTTAAAGGAGAGTCAAAAAGAGCCCTTTTTATAGGGTTGCCGCAAGACTTTATTTTCAAAATTTCCTCTCTTTTGCCCGATTTTTCCCTGGTAATTTTTTTATTTTCCCTGACCATTAATTTGCAAAGAGCAGAATTTTCATCTTGTAAAATTTTTAGTGTACAATTTTTCTTCTTATTATTATTATTCTAATAATAAAAAAAATATAATTATTATAGAAATTTTTATAAATTGATTCATATACACCATTAAGCCATTTCCCTTTCAGGGTAGGCGTGACACTACCCGATTCGGGTAGTGTTTCTAGGTGGATAGTTTCTTGTAGTAAATAACTACAAGTGTGGGCTCACAAATTATTAATAAATTGATTCATAATAGAAATTAATATAATTATTATAATAATAAATATTATAAATCTATCATTCATACAAGAGTATAAATGGAATGAAACAACTTCAAATTAAACCTCAAACAAAAATAAAAAAAATCAGTTTCCTAGGAAAAATTAAAATAATTTTTTGTTTTGAAAAATTAATTTTAAGAGATTATTCAAAAAGATTTCCAAAAAATTAAAAAGATTTCTGAAATTGTCAAGAAGAATCTGAAAGATTTTTTTTAAATATAAAATTCTTTTTATTAAAAATATTTTAAAGCAATTTTTTTGATTTTGCAGAATTTAAGAAAAATTCCGCAAAAATTTGAATGATTGTCAAAGATTAGAAGGTTTAGAAGGTCTGAAAAGATTCAAAAAAGAATTTTCTTAAGATTTGTGTAAAATATGAAATCACTTTTTATTTTTAAAAATGAACTTGAAGAGAAAATTACAAAAGGTGTGTAAACATTTCAAAAGATTTCATAAAATTTCGAAGAAAAGTGTATAAGATTTTAAAGCAAAATGTTTTAATTTGGTAAGATTAAAAAATAAAAAAATAAAAAATTGAGTTAATTCAAGAAATATTTAGAAGAATTGAAAAGATTGAAACAAAATTATAAACTTTAGAAGATTTGTAGAAATTTAGATTTTTAAGGATTTAAAAAGAAAACTTCAGGAGCTTTAAAAGAATTTCGAATGGTTTCAAGAGAATTAAACAATTTTCTTAAAATTCTTGGGAAAATTTAGAAGATTATAAGGCATTTTTTTAGATTTCAAATGATTTTTCAAAATTTTAAGATAAATTAGAATCAGTTAAAAATATTTTTAGGAATTTAAGACGTTTTAAATAGAAAAGATGAATTTTCAATCCAACAGACGAATTTTAAACAAAGTAGTTGTACTTTGAACCAAATGGTCGAACTTTCAAACAACAGTTGCATTTTTAACAAAAAAATAAGAATTTTGATTCCAAACCGACGAATTTTTTTTACAAATAAACAAATTTTAAATATAACAAAAAAGATGAAACTGCAACCATATAACTTGAATTGTCAACAATATAATTGAATTTTCAAAATAAAGAGATGAATTTTCAATCAAATAGTTGAATTTTCAACTAAAAAATTTTAATTCTTAGTAAAAAAAATAATTTTTAGCAAAAAGCAACGAATTTTTAATAAAATTCTACAAAGAGGTTGAATTAAAAAAAAAGACTTCATTTTCAATGAAATAGTGGAATTTTCTACCAAATTGTTAAATTTTTAAGCTGAGAAGTCGAATTTTTCACAAAACTTTTTCACTTTTTACCAAACAAAACAACAATTTTCCACCAAAAAGACAAATTTTCTACCTAACAGTTAATTTTTTAACCCGCAAATATTAATTTTAACCTCAAGAGACAAGTTTAATAAAAATAATTTAATTTTCAACTAAAACGATGAATCCCGATAAGAAAATTAATTTTTGACAAAATAGTTCAACTTTAAACCCAGAAGTTGTATTTTCCAACAAAAAAGACAAATTTTGTACCTAATAGTTAAATTTTTAACCCGAAAATATTAATTTTCACCTCGAGGGTCAAGTTTAATAAAAATAGTTAAATTTTCAACTAAAACGATGAATCCCAATAAAAAAATTAATTTTTGACAAAATAGTTCAACTTTAAACCCAGAAGTTGTATTTTCAAAAAAAAAAAAAAAAAAATCTGAAAAAGAGTTGAACTTTTAACAAAAAAATATTAATTTTCCATCAAAAACGAGGATTTACTTGTTCAAATGGAGGAATGTTCAACAAAAACGTCCATTTTCGACCAAAAAGATGAGTTTTTAACAAACAAGATCCATTTTAAAAAAAAAAAAAATTAAATTATCAACAAAATAGTTGAATTATCAACTAAATACTGAAATTTTCTACCTTAAAAGATTAATATTCAACAAAATAGACGAATTTTTATCTAAAAAAGATTATACTTCAACAAAAAGAGTTTAATTTTTAACAAAATAGTTAAATTTTCAAAAAAAAAATACACAGTTGGATTGTCAACCTACCTACAAAGATGAATTCTGAACCAAAGAGACAAATTTTCAAAAAAATTTATGAATTTTCAACCAAATCTTTGAATTTTCAACAGGAAATTCTAATTTTCGATGAAAAAATAGGAATTTTCAACAAAAAACGATAACTTTTCAATAAAATGTTACAAAATGGTTGAATATTTAGAAAAAAGTTAAATTTTTCAGAAATTTTTTTTATTTCTAACAAAAAAATATGAATTTCCAATCCAAACCGCAGAATTTTTTGTACAAATAGACGAACGTTCAACAAAACAGTTAATTTTTGACCAAAATAGATTATCTTCTAATAAAATACGTAAATTTTCAATAAAATAGTTAAATTTTCAACAAAATAATTAAATTTTTTGAAAAACATAGTTGAATTTTCGACCTACCTACAGAGAGGAATTTCGAACTAAAAAGACGAATTTTGAAAAAAATATATAAAGTTTCCACCAAATAGTTGAATTTTCAATCAAGTAGTTGAATTTTCAAAAAAAAAACCGGATTTTCAACCAAATAGTAAAATTTTTTCCAAATCGCTATATTTTCCATCCAAAAAGCCGAATTTTCTACAAAACAGTTGAATTTTCCAACCAAAAATATGAATTTTCCACTAATAATTTTAATTTTCAGTAAAAAAATTAATTTTCAACAAATGGCAACGAGTTTTCTATACGATTCTACAAAATAGTTTAATTTTAAACAAAAAACTTACTTTTCAACCAAATGATGGAATTTTCTACCATATTGCTTAATTTTCCAGTCAGAAAGACAAATTTTCTACATAACATTTAAATTTTCAACCCGCAAATATTAGTTTTCTATCAAAAAGTCAAATTTGATAAAAAAATAAATGTTTAACGAAATAAATGAATTTTCAACCAAAATAATGAACTTTTAACCCAGAAGTGGAATTTTTCAACCAAAAAGACGAGTTTTCAACAAATAAAGATTTTTCTGTCAAGAAAGAAAAAATTGTATTCCAATTTTTAAGCTTTCAACCTAAAAGACTTTTATAAAAAAAAAGAAAAAAAGTAGAATTCTCGTCGAATAATGTAATAGTAAATATTTCAACCAAAAAAGATTTTAATTTTATGTAAAAACCAATTAAATTCAACTAAAAAAGACGAATTTAAAAAAAAAAGTTGAATCTTCAGCTAAAAAATATTTCATTTGAATATTCAATAACAAAATATAAATTTTCAACCAAAAGTTAATTTTCGACCAAAAAGACGAATTTTTAACAAAATAGTTGAATTTTCAACAAAAAAGGAGGACTATTTAACCTGATTGTTAAATTGGTAACTAAATAATATAATTTTTAACTAAATCATCATCATGAAAATTATTTCTGAATGTTTCTAAACTTTATTGATAGAAGAGAAAATCTAAATTGAAAATGATTGTTTAATAATGGGAAATAATTATGTTTTTAAAATTTCGCTACCACACTACAATTTTTAAACTTGCTTACATTTTCAAAGAGATAAGAAAAATTAAATTATGGGAAAAAAATTATTTTGTAGAATTCGTGAAAAAATTAGAAGCTTTTTAACAATTATGAAAGATTTGATGAGATTGAATTTTTTAAAGATTTCTGGGAAAATTTCAAATGGTTTAGTTTTTATTTCAAAAGAATAACTTTAAGTTTTGAAGATTTTAAAATGTGAGTAAAATTTTGCAATTTTGCCATATTACATAATTTTCGAAAAAAATGAGTAAGTTTAAGAGATATTCAGAAGTTTTGTGAAGATTCAAAAATAATTAAAACTTTTAAATATTTTTCAAGAATTTTGTAAGATTTCACAAAAATGAAAAAAAAATTTTAGGTTCGCAGGAAAAATTAAAATGATTTTTTATTTTGAAAAATTAATTTTTAGAGATTATTTAAAAAGATTTTAAAACATTTGAAAAGATTTCTAAAATTGTCAAAGAAGAATCTGAAAGATTTTAAGTTAATTTTTTTAACTTTGCAGAGTTAAAAAAAATCAAGAAAAATTTGAATAATTTTTAAAGATGAGAAGGTTGAGAAGATCTGAAAAGATTAAAAAAAGAATTTTCTCAAGATTCGTGTGAAAATTTTTAATGATTTTCCATTCTGGAAAATGAACTTTAAGAGAAAACTAAAAAAGGTTTTTAAATATTTTAAACGATTTCCTAAAATTTCGAAAAAGAGTGTAGAAGATTTTAAAGCAAAATGTTTCAATTTAATAAGATTGAAATAAAATCGAGTAAAATCAAGAAATATTTAGAAGAATGGAAGAGATTCAAAATAAATTCAAAACTTTAAAAGATTTTTAGAAATTTAGATTTTTAAAGATTTCAAAAAAAAAAAAAAGCTTTAGAAGCTTTAAAAGAATTTCAAAAGGTTTCAATAGAATAAACAAATTTTCTTGAAATTTCTGGGAAATTTTAGAAGATTATAATTCGGTTAAAAATATTTGGAGGAATTTAAGACGTTTTAAATAGATTACGAATATTTAAAAACTAGGAATATTCAAAAATCTTTTTTAATTTTCACAAGAATCTTATAAAAATTATATTTATACGAATTCAAAAACAAACTGATAATACTTATTTTTTGTTCTCAATATTTAGAATTTAATTTCAGCTCGAATTTTTAAGTGTTCAAAAACTTCTAACAAATAAATAGTTATTTGAAATTTTTATATTGTGTATATATTGTATTTTTTGTGGTATTGAAAAAACGTTCAAATGTTTTTTAAATTTTCTCCTAAAATTCACTTTTTAAAATAAAAAGCTATTGAAAATTTTCAGATGAAAAATTAATTTAAAAAAAATGAATGCCCAACAAAAAATGTGATAGTTGCTGTTTCAACTAAAAAAATATATTAATTTTAACTCATTCATTCAAGAAAGAGAAACATTTTCTAACATCTTCTAAAGTGACTCGAATTACTCCTAAAATCTTGAAAAATCTCAAAAATTTTCGAAATTTTTTGCTCAAAAAATCAAAAAAATTTATTTTGTTTGAATTTTTTGAAAATCTTTTAAAATTTTAAATTATATATTGAATCTTTTTGTAACTTATATTTTTGAATTATTCGAATTATTCATAAAAGTTTTTATAAATTCTAAAAAATTAAAAAATAGCATTCTTTTTTGACAGTTTTGGAATTTTTTAAAAATATTTTCTGCAGATTAATTTTTCGAAATTCTAGGAATCTAAAGAAAATTTTTTATTATCATTAAGCTTTGAAAAATTTTTGGAAAACTTCAAAATTTTATTTTGAAATCTTCAAAAATCTACATTTTGTTAAAAAAGTGTTAATCTTTACAAATTTTAAATTATTTAAAAAATTGTGTTTCTTTGATCTTTTTTGACCTTTTGAGAAATCTCTTGAAATCTGTCTAAATTTCCTTTAAAATTTAGGATTTCAAAATATAAACAAAAAAGTGTAATTTTCTTAGGTATTTTGACATATTTTTGTTGTTACCTTTTACTTTTTTTTAAGTTTTTTAATTTTCTCTCAAATATCATTTTTTAAATAAAAAACTAAGAAAGATTTTCAGTTGAAAAATTAATTTGAAAAAAAAAAAATTGCAACAAAATAGATAAATTTTTTTCAAGAAAGATGAATTCTCAACAAAAAATGTTATAGTAGATATTTTATAAAAAAAATGTTTTAATTTTAAATAAAAAACAGTTAAATGTAATCAAAGAAGAATAATTGTCAACTAAAAAAGATCAATTTTCATCTAAAAATAGAGTAGATAAATTTTCATGAAAAAATTAATGTTTAACAAACAAAATTTCAACAAAATATGATAAATCTTCAACCAAAAAATTAATTTTCAACTTCGAAAAAAAGTGTAGAAGATTTTAAAGCAAAATGTTTTAATTTGGTTAGATTAAAAAAAATAATAAATAAAAAATCGAGTAAATTCAAGAAATATTTAAAAAAAAATGGAAGAGATTCAAAATAAATTCAAGACTTTAGAAGATTTTCATAAATTTAGATTTTTGAAGATTTCAAAAAAAACTTTAGAAGCTTTAAAAGAATTTCGAAAGGTTTCAATAGAATAAACCAATTTTCTCGAAATTTGTGGGAAAGTTTAGAAGATTATAAGTCGGTTGAAAATATTTTTAGGAATTTAAGACGTTTTTAATAGATTAGGAATATTTAAAAATTTGGAAACATTTCCGCAAATTTATCAAATATTTTTTTATTTCATTCAATCTTCTAAAAGACCTAAACATCTTCGAAAAGACTCGACTTTTTCCTAACATTTTGTAAAATGCTATGAAATTTTTTTTTAATTTTCTGAAGAATCTTATAAAAATTATATTTATATAAATTAAAAAACAAACTGATAATACTTATTTTTTGTTCTCAATGTTTAGAATTTAATTTCAGCTCGAATTTTAAGTGTTTAAAAACTTTTAACAAATGAATACTTATTTGAAATTTTTATATTGTATTATAATTAATATTATTTCTTATTATTTATGGTGAGTTGAAAAAACGATATTTGTATGAAGAGAGAAAATATTGAGAAAGCGTTTAGTGTTACATCAAAATATTGTTTATTTCTAGACAAGACTTTATCTTAAAAAACCTTTTTTTATATATAAAGCGTATGTTATGTTTTTAAACATAATACAAAAAATGTTACATAATAAATGTTAAATTTAAATCGCGATTAATAAATAAGAACAGAAAATTTGGAATCTTGATGAAGGGTTGAGAAATTGTACTTTACATTTTTATATTCAAGGTTGTAATAAAAAAAATGTGATAGAGAAAATTTATTACAAAATGGATCAGACTTGACATAATGATGGAAGGATTTCGGAAAATAACAATGAAATAAACCAACTGCTGCAACCTCGATTCCATAGACGATAAAGATGAATAGTTTGCCCGGAAATTTGAATGGGAGTACAATTCAGGGTGCGAAGGCTAAAAATGCATTGAAAAGAGACTCTCTGGAGACGATATTCAGACAACGAAAAATGTTTGAAAACATCCCTCTTTTCCTTATTCAGATCGTGGCTGGAAATTTAAAAGCCTTCCAAATAGTAAAAGGATTGAATACATCAAGTCTGCAATAAAATCGAATGCATTGATGGAAATGTTCCATATAATTTAGTATTGATTTCTAAAAGTGATTGCAAGTGATTAAAAAGTAGTGATGCATTCGAGACGATTTCGAGAAAATTCGAGATTTTCTTGAAACATGTTCAGGTGAACTCAAAAATTAATGGCGATCGAGAATCTCAAATAAAAAGTTTCGAGACTCTCGACTCGAGATCTCGAAAATTTTAATTCGATATTCTCGACTCGAGATCTCGATTTTTTAATTCGAAATTCTCGACTCGAGATCTCGATTTTTTTATTTCGAGATTCTCGATTGAAACATGTTCAGATGAACTCAAAACTTCAGGGAGATCGAGAATCTCAAATAAAAAGTTTCGAGACTCTCGACTCGAGATATCGATTTTTTTTATTCGATATTCTCGATCTCCATGAAGTTTTGAGTTCACCTGAACATGTTTCAAGAAAATGTCGAATTTTCTCGAAATCGTCTCGAATGCATCACTATTAAAAAGTGATTCCAAAATGACATTGGAAAGTTTTTTGCTCTACAAAATAGAACTACTTCTTTCTACGGTATTTTCGATTTGAAGAGAAAACAATTTTCAATAAAAAAATATAAATTTCAAAGAACTAATCATTTTTCAGGCTTATTTGCTTTTAGTGTTACATAAATATAATTCCCCTAAGACTCTTAAAAAAATTTAAAAAGATTTTTATTGATTTCAGATACGTCAATTCAAAGTTTCTACAAAAAAGTTTATTTTCAACTAAATACTTAAATTATTGATGAGAAAAAATAAATTTTTAACAAAAAATGTGATGCGTAATTGATACTCTTAACAAAAAACATTTAAATTTAAATTGAATAACGAATTTCCAATAAAATAGCTGAGTCCAGAAGCAAAAAAGTTTAATATTCATCCAGTTGTATTTTGAACAGAAAAAAAATTTCTAGTTAAACAGACGAATTTTCCATAAAATGGTTTAATTTTTTAATGCGAAAATATGAATTTTTAACAAAAAAGTTAATTTTTAACCAAATAGATGAATTTTCTACCGTAAAAGACGGATTTTAACGTAATAGTTATATTTTCAACCATAGAGATAAATTTGTAACTGAATCAAAGAATCTTTATCAAAATAATAAATTTCCTGCCAAAAAAGAAAAATTTTCAATAAAATACATACATACATTTTCAACAAAATCGTCATTAATTTCAACTCATTCATTTAAGTAAGAGAATAATTTTCAAACATCTTTTGAACTTAAGTTAAATTTTGTATGAAATTTTTTGAAACCTTTTTAAGTTTTAAATTAAACATTCAAACTTTCCAAAACTTATATCTTCAAATGATTCAAATTATTTTATGAATGTTTCCTCAAATTGAAGAAAATTTAAAAATTGGTTTCTTTTTTGACAATTTTGGAATTTCTTAAAAATATTTTCTTGAAATTAATTTATCAAAGTTCCTTAAATCTGAAATCTTCCACATTCTTTTTTGATGTTTTGAGAAATCCTTTAAAATCTTTCTAAATTTTCGTTAAAAATAGAGTTTTTAAAATATAAAATAAATTGTAATTTCCCTAGGAATTTCAAGGCATTGTTTTTATTTAATTGATACCTTTTAATTTTTCAATTTTTTTTTTAATTTTCTCCTAAAAATCACTTTTTAAAATAAAAAGCTATTGAAAATTTTTAGATGAAAAATTAATTAGAAAAAAATGAATCCCCAACGAAAAATGTGATAGTTGATGTTTCAACTAAAAAAATATATTAATTTTGACTCATTCATTCAAGAAAGAGAAGAATTTTCAAACACCTTTTAAACTGACTCGAATTACTCCTAAACTTTTGAAGAATCTTAAAAATCTTCGAAATTTTCTGCTCGAAATATTCAAAAATGTATATATATATTTTCAAATGATTCAAATTATTCATAAATGTTTTTTTAAATTCTGAAAAATTAAGAAATTGGATTCTTTTTTGACAATTATGAAATTAAAAAAATATATTTCCTCAAATTTAATTTTTTTTAATTACCAGAAATCATGAGAAAATTTTTTATCATCATTATCCCTTTAAAAATCTTTGGAAAGCTTCGAAATTTTATTTTGAAGTTTTAAAAGATTTTACATTTTGTTAAAAAAAATTTTAATCTTTACAAATTTTAAATTATTTACGAAATTTTGTTCAAATGTGTAAAAACTTTTAAAATGATTCGAATTTTACCTACAATTTTTTTTAACATTTTGAAATTAAAAAAATGGCCCTAAAATTTTCCAGATTCTTTTTTGATGTATTGAGAAATCTTTTGAAATCTTTCTAGATTTTCTTTAAAAATTCAGTTCTTAAAATATAAAAAAATTGTAATTTCCCTAGGAATTTCAAGGCATTGTTTTTATTTAATTGTTACCTTCTAATTTTTTCACATGTTTTTTAAATTTTCTCCCAAAATTCACTTTCTAAAATAAAAAGCTATTGGAAATTTCCAGTTGAAAAATTAATTTAAGGAAAAAAAAAGGATTTCCCAACGAAAAATGTTATAGTTGATGTTTCAACTAAAAAAATATATTAATTTTGACTCATTCATTCAAGAAAGAGAAGAATTTTCAAACACCTTTTAAACTGACTCGAATTACTCCTAAAATCTTGAAAAATCTTTAAAATCTTCGAAATTTTCTGCTCGAAGTATTCAAAAATTGATATATATATTTTTTTTTAAAGATTCAAACTATTCATAAATGTTTTTTTAAATTCTGAACAATTAAAAAATTGGATTCTTTTTCGACAATTTTGGAATTAAAAAAAAAATTTCCTAATATTAATTTTTTTCAATTCCAGAAATCTTGATAAAATTTTTCATCATCATCAGGCCTTTATAAATCTTTGGAAAGCTTCAAAATTTTATTTTGATATTTCCAAAAATTTACATTTTGTTACAAAAAAATTTAATCTTTACAAATTTTAAATTATTTAAGAAATTTTTTTAAAATGTCTAAAATCTTTTGAAATGATTCGAATTTTACCTACAATTTTTTATAACCTTTCAAAATTAAAAAAATTGCCTTAAAATCTTCCAGATTCTTTTTTGATGTTTTGAGAAATCTTTTGAAATCTTTCTAGATTTTCTTTAAAAATTAAGTTCTCAAAATATATAAAAAATTGTGATTTTCCTAGGTATTTCAAGGCATTGTTTTTATTCAATTGATACCTTTGAATTTTTTTGAGTTTTTTTTTTAATTTTCTCCTAAAATTCACTTTTTAAAATAAAAAGCTATTGAACATTTTTGGATGAAAAATTAATTGAAAAAACATGAATGCCGATCGAAAAATGTAATAGTTGATGTTTCAACTAAGAAAAAGAGATTAATTTTAACTCATTCATTCAAGAAAGAGAAAGTTTTCTAACATCTTTTAAAGTGACTCGAATTACTCTTAAAATCTTAAAAAATCTTTAAAATCTTCTAAATTTTTTGCTCAAAGAATCCAAAAATTTTAATTTTGTTTGAAAATTTTGAAAACCTTTTAAAATTTTTAATTATATATTGAATCTTTTCGTAACTGATATTTTCAAAAGATTCGAATTATTATTAAAAATTAAAAATCTTCAAAATTTTGTTTTGAAATCTTCAAAAATCTACATTTTGTTAAAAAATATTAATCTTCACAAATTTTAAATTATTTACAAAATTTTGTAAAAACGCCTAAATATATTTTAAAATTTCAAATAATTTTGAAATCTTTCTAAATTTCCTTTGAAATTCAGGCTTTTAAAATATAAACACAAAATTGTAATTTTCTGAGGTATTTTGAGATTTTTTTTTTAATTGTTACCTTTTGATTTTTTGAAAAGTTTTTCAATTCTCTCTCAAATTTCATTTATTAAAAAATAAACTATTCAAAATTTTCAGTAGATAAATTAATTGAAAAAAAAATTAATAAAAAATTTCAACAATATAGCTACATTTTTTACAAAAAAGATGAATTCTCAACAAAAAATGGTATAGTAGTTATTTTATCTAAAGAAATGTTTTAATGTTAAATCAAGAACAGTTAAATTCTATCAAAGAAGAATAATTTCTAACTAAAAAAGATAAATTTTCATCTAAAAATAGAGTAGATGAATTTTCATAAAAAAATTAATGTTTAACAAACAAAATTTCAACAAAATATGATGAATCTTCGCCGAAAAAATTAATGTTCAACGAAAGAATTTAAATTTCAATGAAGTAACTGATAGTTGAATTGTCAACAAAAAAGGTAAATTTTTAACAAAAAATGGAATATTTACGTTTTCAATTAAAACAATTTATTTTCAAAAAAAAAACAAAAAAAAAAACGAATTTTTAACGAAATAGCTAAATTTTCAACAAAAGAAATGAATTTTCAACTAAAATGATGAATCTTCAACTAAAATGATGAATCTTCAACTAAAATGATGAATTTTCAATCTACAGTTACATTTTTAGTTGAAAAAATTATTTTTCCACCCAAAAACAGATTTTTTAACAAAATAGTTCAATTTTCAAACAAAGAGATGAAATTTGATCTAAAAGTATATACTTTCAATGAAAAAAATTAATTTTCAACAAAGAATTTCAACTTTCAACCAATTAGTCCAATTTTAAACAAAAATGATTAATTTTCAATCAAAATGGTAAATTTTCTACCAAAATAGATGTAATTTTAACAAAAAACGAAAGAGTTTGATTTTCAGTTGAAAAATTAATTTGCAAACAAAAACAATGAGTTTTTAAGAAAGTAGCTAAAGTTTCTATAAAAAAGATGGATTCTCTTCAAGAAATTTTAAAATTGATATTTTAACCAAAAAATATTTTAATTTGCATAAAAAAACAGTTTAATTCAACCAAAACATAATCATTTTTAACCAAATAAGGTCAATTTACAGTTAAAAATATTTATGTTTAACAAAAAAAGAACTAATTTTCAACAAAATATAATGAATTTCCAATAAAAAAAAATATTCAATTCTGGCAACTAATTTTTTTTTCAACAGGTTTTCTATAAATAGTTACAATAATTTCATTAATTGCCGTGACTATTCAGTTAGTACCAGCAACTAATAAAATGGTTGTCCCAACTAATACAGTAGCATTACCATATCTTACAAACTAAATAATTGGCCCAACTAGTCATTTTTTCAGTTTGTTGTTAATATTAGGACTTGAAAAGTTTTTCTATCCTCCTCGTACTTTTTTGGACAGAAAAACTTATTAGTTTCGATGTATAATAAATGACTGAAGGGATCCCAATATTTGTCTCCTTTAAGGCCATGTTACGAGTGGGTCACGTGTCCGGATTCCTACCTGACCGACACTTTTTTTCAAAATCAACTTACGTTCACACGAAACGCGATATCGAGTTGAAAATTTGGGATAATAAATAAAAAGCGCTAAGAAAGGCGGCTCTGGTCCTAAATTTTTATAATTATGAAAAAAGTTTTTTTTGTAAATAATTTTTTTTTTTGCTTTTTTCATGATTATTCAAATTTAGATCCAGAGCCGCCTTTCTTAGCGCTTCTTATTTAATATCCCAAATTTTCAACTCGATATCGCGTTTCGTGTGAACGTAAGTTGATTTTGAAAAAAGGTGTCGGTAAGGTAGGAATCCGGTCACGTGACCCACTCGTAACATGGCCTTAAAGGTGCTTCAAACGAGTCGGTTCTTAGAATAATACAAAATTAAGCTACAAGGATAAATTGTTTGATGCAATATTTTTAACACATAATCTAAAGGCTTATACATGTGTCTGAACAGAGCCCTTTTTTCGAAAAATGGTCCTGGTGTTGTTTTCTTGTTGTTAATTGAAAATATGTTGAATTTTCTGCGCCTGGAAATGGGCAACGCGCTACCAGGAGTGTACCCATAGTAAACCGAAAACAGGCGCACCCTCTTTTAATAAGGGCACAGCATATTTTCAAGTAACAAAAAAAAACAACAAGACCATTTTTCAAAAAAAGGGCTCTGGTCTCGCACATGTATAAGCCTTTAGATTATATGGTAAAAATATCAAATCAAACAATTCATCCTTGTAGCCGTATTTTGTATTATTCTAAAAACCGACTCGTTTGAAGCACCTTAAGACTGAAGCGAATCTGAAACTGCCTTTCCAAGCTTCATTTTAATACCGGAAATGATACTTTTTTCAGGATCTTCCAAAATAGAAAAAAGGAAGAATGGGAGAAGAATACAGCATCCGTGGAAAGACGATGGTCTGTTGGGTACATTGGGATGCAGCAGTGAAACATTCGTACAATAGATTAGAGATAAAGGAACACAGAGTAAAGTGAAACCACAGTTCGAATACAATGACAGTGTGGCTGCTTCAAGGAAACAAGACGAACCATTCAGAGCTATTTGGCAACGTTATTTCAAACTACACCTGACCATTCATAACTTAATCTCAGCATGACCTGGAAAGGGGAATTTTCCAGTTTGAGAACACTTGCACTTCCTATCAACAAGAACAGGCCCAGAAGTTACCATTGTCTATCCGAAATGATTTTACAGGATTGCTACAGGTCAGGGAATTCTGGAAAGAGTCAGGGAATTTTCGATAAAGAGAAGTTGAAGCTTAGGGGTCATCCAAAAATTACGCCAGGCATTTTTTCAAACTTGCAACCCCTGATCTGACAAGTAAGATACGAATAAACCAAACGAATAAACCCAAACGATCGAACATAAACAAAGAAACCGAACCAAACCAAACCAACTCAAACCAATCAACACAATCTAATGAAAACCAGCAAAACAATCCATACCAACTATACCAAACCAACAAACCCAAACCAACCAACCCAAATCAAACCACCCAAACCAGTCAATCCAAATGAACCAACCAAAACAACCAAGCCAACCCAAACCAACCAATCCAAACCAAACGCAACCAGCCAACCCAAACAAACCAACCAAAATGAACCTAAATGAAATAAACCAAGCGAACCAATCCAAACGAACGGACCCACACCAACTTTCCCAATACGTGTTGACAACAAACTTCTCATATCTTGCCTTCATTGGCTAGAAGTTGACTACATCCTGCTCATATCTTGCCTTCATTGGATGAATATTGGCAACAGCCTACTCATATCTTGCCTTCGTTGGCTGACTATCAACAACAATTGAGAAGTTCACTCACAATGACCTTGAAAAATGACCTGGCTCTTAAGGTCGTGACGTTCTTAGCATTTCCCCTTCAGAGCGCAATAACTTCAAATTATTTTCAAAAACTCCCGTTCCATGTCGAAAATTCTCTGTTCAAAGTCAAATAATAATTCTGTACGAAAATTCTTTGTCTTAAAGTCTAAATTATGAAGAATTTTCGACAAAGTGAAGTTGAAGTTTAGGGGTCATCCAAAAATGACGCAAGGCACTTTTTTCAAATTTTTAAAACCCTCTCTGACAAATAAGATACAGTGAGATTTGCTTCAGAACAACATCTTACTACGATTTTATAAACTTGGGGAAACAGTAAATCCCGGGAAATCAAACCAACTCATTTTATTTTAATTATGAACATCTGATAAAAATGATCCACTTTTGTGGATCCAAAATTCATTTTTATCAAATTTCATTCATATCTGTCGAGTAGCAGTTGTGGATTTCGCAAAGAGATTTGTTTTTCTAAACAAAGAGAAATCACAAATATTTACCGGGAGAACTGGGAGGTGAAAATTTAAAAAATAGTGGCCACCCTGGTATAGATTTAGTCTCGCTCGCGGCTAGTGACCTATAGGTATAGATATTTCACCCACACAGAGAAACAATTAATAACGCTGTTTCATTGTTATGTTTCTCTCGGTTTCATGTTTCGACTCTCGCGGACGCGCGTTCCTCTGTGTTTGCAATGATTGGCTACAATAAAAACTATTAAAAGATTTGAAATTAGTTTTGACAAAAAATGAGAAATAAAAATTCTAGAGAAAATTATCTGAAATAGAGCATTTTTATCAAAATTTAGGATTTAAAATTAGGGTGTGTTGAAAATAAAAAATTCTGGAATTCGAAATCGCTACAATGCAAAAAAGCGTATTGGGATCCTACAAAATTATAATTAATTTGGAATCGATAGTTACCCAGGCTTAAAAAAAATGTTTTTAAAATTTCTCATTTGCAGAATTTCATTTTTTTTCAATTTCATGTTTTTACATTCCTAGAGGTCAGAAAGGTATAGGAAAAAAATCGCCAAGATCCAGAAATCGAAACTGGGAATACAACAATGTTTCAAAATTCCGATATTGGTATTTAATGAAATTATCTTCATAACTCGTGGTTTAAAATTTTATGAGCATGTGTAGACTTTTTTAGCATAAAAATACATAGACGAAAAATCGACAAGAACCAGGATTCGAAACTGGAATGACAGAACATTCACAAAATAAAAAATTTGTTATTCAATCGAATTGTTTAAAATTTTATTTTTATTCTAAAAAGCACACACATTCTCAGAAATTTCATCAAACCGGAAGTTATGAAGATAATTTCGTTAAATAACAAAATCAGAATTTAAAAAATTTGGTCTATTTTCAATTTCGATTTCTGGGTCTTGGCGATTTTTTTAATGGCTGTTTAAAATCCACAACAAATTTGGAAGGCTTTTCTGATCTTGAGAAATAAAAAAAAATTAAAAATTAAAAAAAAATTTGCACTCTGTAAACAAGATACTTTTCAAAAAATTATTCGAGTACGGGTAACCAAGCTGCATATCTATCGATTTCAAATTAATTATACTTTTTTAGGAACCCACACTACTTTTTCGCGTTATAGCGATTTCGAATTCCAGGCTATTTAATTTTTCACTCACTCTATTATAAATATACTGTTCAGATTTAAATGAATTTATAAATATCAATCAATTTGTGAAATCAAAGTTAGCCAAGTAATCTGGAAAAAAAATATTCATAACAAAATGTATTAAGACATTTTTTATATAAAGTCCCCTATAACAAATTTTAAAATAAATTTCAAAAGGCTATTTTAGACGTTATGCAACTTGATGGAATTATACCTTCACACACCCATAAGCAGAAATTTGAAAAAAATTGCTGATGCATTCAAACCCGCCAAGTGCTATAATTTCCAAAGTGGCTTTTTGAAATGTATCAAAAAATTTATATAATAGGGTTAATTTATGAAAAATTTTCTTAGCATATTTTATCATAGATATTTTTTCCAAATTACTTAGTCAACTTTGATATCACACATCCATGTAGTTGTGCCTGGTAGATTTTTTGCAGCGCAGATGTTTTTTCTGGGATTTCATGTATTTTTGTTATTTGTGAAAAAAGATAAGTGGGTACACTTGATTAATTTAATTTTAGTTAAATTACTGAGTTATTAAATTTAAGAAATTAAATTAATTTTTTAAATAATTTTCGTTGACAGGGTGTCTACTGGATGGATGATTTCAAGTTCCCGGTCTTTCCCTAATTTTCTCACGGTCTATTTTTAATTTTTCCAAGTCAGTTTGAAAGAACTGAGAACATCTAAATGATTTCAAACGATTTTTAAAGATTTTAAGAGATTTCTAAACATTTTAAAGGATTAAATATATATTTCTTATTTGGAACAGGTAATTTTGGAAATAAATTATAATTCTGATTAGGAAGAGAGAATTTTATGAAAGAATTAAGATTCTGAAGGACCAGGCAGAAAATGTACATGAAATGGATCCCTGTCGATTTCTATCATACTCTGTAACATTGTAGTTCTCGTCGCCTCTATTGAAAAAGTCAATGGGCATAAAGTCAGAAAATGAACAGTCATGACCTTTTCAAGGTCATCAAGGTGAGCTTTTAATTTTTTGTTGACATTCGACCAATAAAGTCAAGATATTTGTTAGTTTGTTATTAAAGAACTAACCCGAAGGAACCAACCCGAACGAACTGCCCGAACGAACCACCCCGAACGATACAGCCCAAACGAACAAACCCAAACGTACCAACATAAACGATCGAACACAAACAAACTGAACCAAAACAACCAACTCAAGCAATCCAACCTAAAGCAACCAACACAAACTAATAAAAACCAACAAGCTAATTCATGTCAATTAAACCAAACCAGCAAACCGAAACCAACCAACCCAAATCAACCCACCTGAACGAGCCAACTTAAGCGAACCA
>CAKNYM010050264.1:183673-212165 GCA_932195095.1 Andricus curvator
ATCCAAATTAATAAACACAAACTAATGAAAACCAGCAAAACAATCCATACCAACTAAACCAAACCAACAAACCCAAACCAACCAATTCAAATCAACCCACCCAAACCAGCCAACCTATACGAACCAACCAAAACAACCAAACCAATCCAAACCCACCCAAACCAACCAATCCAAACCAAGTGAAACCAGCCAACCCAAAGAAACCAAAACTTACCAACCCAAACGAATGAACCGAAATGAAACATACCAAGTGAACCAACCTAAACGAACGAACCCACACCAACTCACAATGAATCACAATGACCTTGATCTTCTGTTTTAAAAATATTGGCCTAGGTTTGCTAAAATGGTTCGAAGTTTAACCCTTTGTAACTCGAAAACTGTCCATTTTCGGACTTCATGCCTATTGAATTTTTCAATCGAGACGATGAGAACTACATTTTCAAAAAGTTTGATCAAAATCTACAGGGATCCTTTTCATGCACATTTTGTGCATAGTCCTTTGAACAGGGATTTTTCAAATTCCCTCCTTCTAAATCAGAATTTGAATTATTTTCGAAAACTCTCGTTCGATGTCGAAAATTCTCTGTTAAAAGTCAAATAATAATTCTGTACGAAAATTCTTTGTCCTAAAGTCTTAATTATGAAAATTCCCTATTCCAAAGTGAAAATTATAATTTGTTACTAAAATTTCCTGTTCCAAATCACAATTATATTTATTGTCAATATTTTATTTTATAATTTAGAAATATAGAAACTTCCTTTTTCTATTATTCAGAAGAGAGAACTTTCAAATTTCAAATTTGAAACAAGGAATTTCCAAAATTTTACGAATTCCGACTTGAAGCAGGGATTGTTTTTGTAAATTTCCTTTTTATGAATCAGAATTTAAAATTATTTTTACAAAATTTTCAGTCTCATCTGAAAAATTACATGTTCCAAAACCAAATTATAATTCTTTACAGAAATTTTTTGTTATATTTAATTTATTTATTCCTCGTCAAAACACAGAATTATAATTCTTTTAGAAAATTCCCTATACCAGGTCATAATTAAATTAATTTCAAAAATTCCCTGTTCGAAGTCAGAATTATATTCATTGACCAAATTTCCTATTATGATTCAAAAATATAGTTATCTTCTTCCAAAATTTGGAAGAGGGATGTTTCAAATTGTGACGAATTATGACTTGGAAAGGGAATTTTTTTAATATTCTTAAAGAGATGAATTTTAAGCAATAAAATGGATTATTAACAAATTAATTCTACTTTCATCCAATAAAGATTAATTATTAACAAAAAAAATGAATTCTGAATGAAAAATGTAATAGTTGATACTTGAACAAAAAAAGATTTGAATTTTAAATAAAAAAATAGTTGAATCAACCAAAAAAGACAAATTTTTAACAAAATGGTTGAATCCTCAACCAAAACGGATTAATTTTCTGCCAAAAATTTTTGCAAAATATTTGCAATTTTAATAAAAAAAAGATGCATTTTTAAACAAATAGTTGAATTAATAAAAAAGATTTTAACCAAATAATGAAATTTTTTACCAAAACTATAATAGTGGACTTTTTAATTAAAAATAATGAACTTTCAAAGAAAAATAGTTGGATTTTATTATTGGTTTCTATTATTTCGATTAAAAGCGAGAGAAAATGAAAGATTTTTGAAAACATCGGAAAAAGAGGAATATCTTAAAAAAGGGTTTTTTTTCTTCTAAATTCTCTAGATACCCTTCTTTAATTCAATAAGTCTAAAAATCAAATCAAATTTAAAGTTTGGCAATATGCTATTCAATTTCAAATATTAAGAATTTGCACAATGAGGTTTCCTTGACATAAAAATATTGAAAACGTCTCACGATCTGCAAGGAAATTCAGCGAAACCTCACGAACTGTAAAATTATTTCACATCTCGGGAATTCAAGAATTGAGAATTTTACTCAGTCAGGTAAACACCGACCAACGATAAATTTCAGAGCACATGATAAAGTATTCTTTTCAGAAAATACACGGGAATTCCGTGTATAAGAGATATCACGTGCCAACGAAGGCATAAATATGAATTTAAAAAAGTCATAAAACTTCCTATATCATTTTAAAATAAATTAATTCTCGAGAGAAATTGTCAAGACTTACAATATTTTTCATTTGCTTCAAGTAGCATCATTTATCAAAGGACCTTTTTTTCTTTCACACAAAAAGAATTTTTATCAAGGACCAACAAACGATATTTTCGTCATACACAATTTTTGAATTAAAAAATAGAATTCATTTCAATAACAAATTTTAGTATATGGATGCGGAGGGCTATCATCCTTGGGTCGTTCCGTGTCCTTAAGACACTCGAGTGTTTCGGATTTCGGCTTTACCGCCGTTTTACAGTATATAGACAATAAAAAAACCATCGCATTTTTTTTTAAAATACCAATTTCTGAAGAAAAACATTAACATAATCCAAAATTGTTAAAAGATTTTAAAATTTTGTTCAAATTATAATGATCTTGGGTTTGATAATACCAATTTTCGATGAAAAACGCTAAATTACCTTAAAATTTTTTACAAATCATGAATCATCTTCAAAATCCAATGATTTTGTAATACAACTTTAAATTTTCGACGAAAAAACCTAACGCAGTCAGATATTGTTCAAGCTTGTAAATTTCATTATTTTAAACAAAAAACACACCAACGTAACCTAAAGTTGTTGAAGGATGGTAAATATTCTTGGAAATCTAATAATATTTTATTAAAAATACTAATAATATTCGATGAAAAACTCTAACATAACGTAACAGAAAATTGTTTGAAAAATTTTAATCTTCTTCAAAATTTAATTATTTTTGTTTAAAATAACCGATTTCCTATAAAAAAAACTTTAATATAACCTGAATAACTGTTCAAAAATTGAAAATCTAACTATGGTCATTTTCGTTTTAAAAAACCAACTTTTGGTGTATAACACTGACTTGACCTGAAATTGTTGAAATTTTTAACATCTTTTTGGAAATTAAAAAAAAAACTCAAAATATCAATTTCCAACGACAAACACTGACATAATTCGAAATTGGTAACGATTCTAAATCTTGTTCAAATTATAATTACTTTGGTTTTAAAATAACAATTTTAGTTTAAAAACGATAACGTAACCCAAGTTTGTGAAAATATGTGAACCTTCTTTGAAAACCAATTTAAACAAATTTTTAATACAAATTTTTGGTGTTCAAAGATTCTTATTTGAACTAATTTGTTAAAAATGTATTTCTTTGGTTGAAAAATTCATCATTGTGGTTAAAAATTAATCTTTTTAGTTACAAATTTGATTAATTTGTTAAACATTCCTATTTTTTGGTTAAAATTTTTTTTTCAATTTGTGGTCGAAAATTCATCTTTTTGAGTTGAAAATTCAACTATTTGTCTGAAAATTCGTCTTTTTGGTATAAAATTAATTTTCTTGTTTGAAAATTAGTCTTTTCAGTTAAAAATTCAACTATTTTGTTGAAAGTTAATTATCTCGTTGAAAATCCATTTGTTCCTTTTTTCTTGAGATTTTTATTGTTTTTGGTTGAAGTTTAATATTTTTTCTTTGAAAATTCGACTATTAGGTTTCAAATGCATCTTTTTAGGTAAAAAATTCAAGTATTGATTTAATTAATCTACTACTTTGATGAAATTTTTTTAAAATTCAAGTAATTTATTAAAAAGTCATATTTTTTGGCCGAAAATTCAACTTTTTTATTGGAAATTCGTCTATTTGGACAGAAAATTCGTCCTTTTGGATTGAAAATTTATTTTTATTGAAATAAATTATTAGGTTGATAATGTAACGTTTGAAAACTCATATTTGTAGTTAAAATTTTATCTTTCTTGTTGACAATTTGACTAATTTGTTAAAAATTCTTTTTTTTTTTTAAATTAATTTTTTTACTGAAAATTCAAGTTTTACATTTTTGGTTGAAATTGATCTTTTTCAGTTGAAAATGCAACTATTTGGCTGAAAATTCATGTATTCAGTTGAAAATTTGTCTTTTTTTTGGTAGAAAATTAATCTTTTTGATTGAAAATTCGTCTTTTTGGTTGAAAAATCAACTATTCTGTTGACAATTCATTTGTTTCTTTTTTCTTGAGATTTTTATTGTTTTTGGTTGAAATTTAATCTCTTTTCTTTGAAAATTCGACTATTAGGTTGAAAATGCATCTTTGTAGGTAGAAAATTCAATTATTGATTTAAATATTCTATTAATTTGATGGAATTTTATTTTTATTTTTTTTGAAAATTCAAGTAATTTATTAAAAAGTCATATTTTTTTACCGAAAATTTAACTTTTTTGTTGGAAATTCGTCTATTTGGACAGAAAATTCATCCTTTTGGATTGAAAATTTATTTTTGTTGTAATAAATTATTAGGTTGATAATATAACGTTTGAAAACTCATAATTGTAGTTGATATTTTATCTTTTTAGTTGAAAATTTGACTAATTTGTTCAAAATTCATTTTTTTGTTAAAAATTAATTTTTTTACTGAAAATTCAAATTTCACATTTTTGGCTGAAAATTGATCTTTTTTGTTAAAAATTCAACTATTTTGTTTAAAGTTTAATTATATTGTTGAAAATTCATTTGTTCCTATTTTCTTGAGATTTTTATGGTTTTCGGTTGAAGTTTAATCTTTTTTTTTTGAAAATTCGACTATTAGGTTAAAAATGCGTCTTTGTAGGTAGGAAATTCTAGTATTGATTTAAATATTCTACTATTTTTATGAACATTTTTTTGTTTAAAATTTAACTTTTTGGTTGGAAATGCGTCTATTTGGACAGAAAATTTGTCCTTTTGGATTAAAAATTTATTTTTGTAGAAATAAATTATAAGGTTGAAAATATAATGGTTGAAAACTCATCATTGTAGTTAAAATTTTATCTTTTTAGTTGAAAATTTGACTAATTTGTCTGAAAATTTGAAATTTTCAAGCCAAAAATGCGCAGTTTTTTACAAAACAGTTGAAATTTTAAACGGTAAAATATGAATTTTTAACGAAAACGGTAATTTATAATAAGATAGTTAAAATTTCAACCAAATACTAAAATAAACTTATCTCCAACCGAAAAAATGAATTTTTTAGAAGTAGTACAACAACTTGATTTTAAGTCATCTTTCTGATTTGAAAATTTATCTATTTGTGTATAAAATCAATTTTTTTGTGTTAAAAATGCAACTGTTTGGTAGATTTATAATTTTAGCTGAAAATTCATCTCTTTGTTTGAAAATTAATTTTTTAGTTGAAGATTCATATTTTTTTATATACTGGAAAATTCGCCTTTTCAACTATTTGTCTGAAAATTCACGTATTTGGTTGAAAATTCGCCTTTGTGGTAGAAAATTCATTGAAAATTGAAAATTAGTCTTTTTGGTTGAAAATTCAACAATTTTGTTAAAAGCTTAATTGTCTTGTTGAAAATTCATTTGTTTCTTTTTTCTTGAAATATTAAGTGTTTTTGGTTGAAGTTTAATCTTTTTTCTTTGAAAATTCGACTATTAGGTTAAAAATTGCATCTTGGTAGGTAGAAAATTCAAGTATTGATTTAAATATTCTACTATTTTGATGAAAATTTATTTTGTTGGAAATTCAACTTTTTTTCGGAAATTCGTCTATTTGGACAGAAAATTCGTCCTTTTGGATTAAAAATTTATTTTTGTTAAAATAAATTATTAAGTTGGAAATATAACGCTTGAAAACTCATCATTGTAGTTAAAATTTTATCTTTTAAGTTGGAAATGTGACTAATTTGTCAAGAATTCCTTTCTTTGTTGAAAAATAATTTTTTAACTGAAAATTCAACTTCTACATTATTGGTTGAAAATTTATCTTTTTCAGTTGAAAATTCAACTATTTATTTGAGAATTCATGTATTTGGTTAAAAATTCGTCTTTTTGGTAGAAAATTAATCTTCTTGATTGAAAATTTGTCTTTTTGGTTAAAACTGCAGCTTTGTAGGTAGAAAATTCAAGTATTGATTTAAATATTCTACTATTTTGATAAAAAATTAATTTTGTTGAAAATTCAACTTTTTTGTTGGAAATTCGTCTATTTGGACAGAAAATTCGTCCTTTTGGATTAAAAATTTATTTTTGTTGAAATAAATTATAAGGTTGAAAATATAATATAAAATATAAATATAATATAAAATTCATCATTTGTAGTTTAAATTTGATCTTTTTAGTTGAAAATTTGACTAATTTGTTAAAAATTCCTTTTTTTGTTGAAAATTAATTTTTTAACTGAAAATTCAACTTTTACATTTTCGGTTGAAAATTGATCCTTTTCAGTTGAAAATTCAACTATTTGTCTGAGAATTCATGTATTTGGTTGAAAATTCGTCTTTTTTGGTAGAAAAAAATCTTCTTGATTGAAAATTCGTCTTTTTGGTTTAAAATTCGTGTTTTTTGGTAGATAATTAATATTTTGATTAAAAATTCGTCTTTTTGGTTGAAAATTGAACTATTTTGTTGAAACCTTAATTATCATGTTGAAAATTCATTTGTTTCTTTTTTCTGGAAATATTAAATGTTTTTGGTTGAAGTTTAATCTTTTTTCTTCGAAAATTTAATTATTTTGTTGAAAATTCGTCTATTTGGATACAAAATTCATCCTCTTGGATCAAAAATTTGTTGTTGTTGAAATAAGTTATTTGTTTAAAATATAACGTTTAAAAATTCAACTGATTTGTTGAATATTCTTCTTTTTAAATTGAAAATTAATTTTCTGTGGTATAAAGTCGTCTCTTTTGGTTGAAATAAATAAATTGTAAATTTTCAAATTTGAATCTGAAATTCAATTATTTTATTCCGTTCATAAAAGATTAAAATGTTGGTATTTGAAAATTAGTGGTCAGGGGAAATAAAAAATTGGTCCAGGAAAAATCTGGTTAGGTTGGAAAATTCTTCATTGCAGTTAAAAATTTATCTTTTTAGTTGAAAATTTGACTATTTTGTTAAGAATTCCTTGTTTTTTTTGATAATTGATTTTTTATTGAAAATTTTACTTTTCCATTTGTGATCGAAAATTGATCTTTTTCAGTTGAAAATCAACTATTTGTCTGAAAATTGATGATTTTTGTTGAAAATTCGTCTCTTTTGGTAGAAAATCAATCTTTTTAGTTGGAAATTCGTCTTTTTAGTTAAAAATTCAACTATTTTGTTGAAAGTTCAATTATCTTGTTGAAAATTCATTTTCTTCTTTTTTTTTTAAATATCAACTGTTTTTGTTCGACTAATTGGTTAAGAATTCATCTTTGTAGGTAGAAAATTCAAATTTTTAATTAAATATTTTGCTACTTTCAAAATTTTTCAATTATTTTGTCGAAAATTCAAGTATTTTGTTAAAAAGTCATCCTTTTTGGTCGAAAATTCAACTGTTTTGATGGAAATTCGTCTGTTTGTGTAGAAAATTCGTCCTCATTCGATTAAAAAATTTTGTTTGAAATAAATTATTCGGTTGAAAATATAACAGTTTGAAATTCATCTTCGAAAGTTGAACATCCAACAGCTTGATTGAAAATTCAACATTTTGGTTCAAAATAAAAATTTTTGGTTGAAAATTTAATTATTTTGTTGAAAATCTGAATTTTCAAAGGACCTTCAAAAGCGTGAAAATTCAAGAAGTTCTATTACGAAGTGTACGACAGTAGTCAGTCATGCAATTTATGAATAGGATATTAAATTCCAAAGGGGAATTTCATTTACAACCAGGCCGGTTTCAATGCAAAGAATTCGGATAGTTATCTCGGAAATTTGAATAGACGGAGTTCTGGAAAATACATCAGTAGGTTCATGGAAAACTTATTTTATGTCAAAAAGAGAAAAACCGAGCTTCATTAAAAGTAGTGAGACAAAAGCAAAAAAAGCTTCTTCTGAAACTTGAGTTTAAACGAATTTTCAACAAACTACATACATTTTCAAACAAATAGTTGAAGTTTCAATTAAAATTATCAGTTTTCAACCGGAAGTTAAAATATTTAAATTTTCAGTTAAAAAATCAAATTTCAATAAAAAACAAATTTTTAACAACAGAGATGAATCTTCAATCAATGAAATTAATTATTAAAAAAGTATTTCCAATTTCAACCAAGTAGTGCAACTTTTAACCAGATAGTTGAATTGTCAACCAATAAGGATGAATTCTTTTGAAAAAAAATTAATTTAAAAAAAAAAATTTAATAGATGATACTTCAATTTTGAATATAATATAGTTGAATTTAACTAAATAAGACATTTACAAACCAAAAAGCGAATTTAAAAAAAAGAACAGTTGAACTTTTAATCTGAAAATATGAATTTTTAATAAAAAAGGTAATTTTTAATAAAATAGTTAAAATTTCAACAAAATATTTAAATAAACTGATCTGCAACCGAAAAAATGAATTTTTTAGAAGCAGTTCAACAATTTGATTTAAAGTCCTCTTTCTAATTTGAAAATTTATCTATTTGTGTATAAAATCAATTTTTTTTGGTTAAAAATGCAACTGTTTTGTTTGAGATTATCTTTTTCAGTTGAGGATTCAATTTTTTTTTTTAAATATATATTTTTTAAATTTAACTATTTATTATTCAAAATAAAAATCTCCATTGCTTGATTTATCATTTTAGTTGAAAATTCATCTCTCTGGTTGAAAATTGACTTTTTAGTTGAAAATTCATATTTTTGGATGGTAAATTAAACTGTATTCCGGAAAATTCGCCTTTTTCGATTAAAAATTCCACAATTTGGTGTAAAATTCAACTTTTCTGTGGAAAATTATTCTTTTGTTAAATTAAAGCTGTTTTTAATTAAAAATAAACTATTCCATTTTTGGTTCAAAATTGATTCTTTTTAGTTTTAAGATGCAACTATTTCGTTAAAGATTAGTCGAAAATTGAACCAGAAATAGAATAGTTGAATTTACATTTTAAAAAAAAATCTACCGAATAGTTAAATTTTCAACCATGTAGCCGGATTTCCATTTAAGAAAGATAAATTTTCAAATAAAAATGTAATAGTTAAATTGTCAGTAAAAAAATTCATTTTTCACAAAATAGTTAAATTTCAACCAAAGAAATGAATTTTAAACTAAAATGATGAAAAAAAAGATGAATTTTGAATTAAGTGGTCGATTTTTCACACAAAAAAGATAAATTGTCAACAAAAAAAAACCAGTTAAATTTAGATTAAAACAAAATTCTACCAAATAGTTCAATTTTCAAGCGGATAATTGAATTCAAAATGAACGAAGATCGATTTTCAACAACAAATGAAATAGTTACATTTTTAGTTGAAAAAACTTCAATTAAAAAAAAAAATTCAACAAAATAGTTGAATTTTCAACGAAAAAGTTTATTTTCAACCAAGAAAGTTGATTTTTCAACCAAAAAAGATGCATTTTCGATTCAAAAGAACGAATTTTTGACAAAACTTTCAACAGAATTTTCATCAAAATAATTAAATCTTTAAAAAAATAGTTGAATTCTTAACGAAGAAAAATGGCATTTCTTTCAAATAGTTGAATTTTCAAGCCAAACAGATGAATTTTTTAGTAGATAGTGGAATTATCAACAAAAAATTTTATTTTCAACCAAGGAAGATGATACTTTCACCAAAAAGATGAATTTTCATCCGAAAGGATGGATTGTCTATCGAAAAAGACGAATTTTGAATATAGCATTTGAGTTCTGCACCAAAAAAATAACTTTTTAACCAAATTTTAGAATTAAAAAAATTTTTTTAAAACTTTTTGAATTAAAAGAATTAAAGTAATCAATTAAAATTTTTTTAAATTATTCAAATTTAATCGAGAAAGATGAATTTTCAACCAAGAAAAATGACGTTTAAAAAAAAAGATGAATTTTCAATCGCAAAAGACGAATTTTCTACCCAAAAAGACGAACGTCCAACCAAACAGTTGAATTTTTGATGAAAAACTGATTTTTCAACAAAAATTAAATTTTCAACTGAATAGTATAATTATTAATTAAAAGAGATAATTTATGAAGCGAAAATATAAGTGTAGACTTTTCAGTCAAAAAGAATTAAATTTTAGCCAAAAGTAGTTGTATTTATTATTCATTATTATATTTTATCATATCTTTATCTTATCTTTTATTATTATTTTATTTTAATATTTATTTTTTATTATTGATTTATTTATGAATAGCCAGGTTTTTTTGGTAGACGTATAAACTTCCTTCTAATTAATTCAGTTCTCATTTAGAAGAAAAAACAAGAAAAAGGGAAAGTTTGTTGAAAGTAGGGGAAAAGAGGAATTTCTTTGAGAAAAGGGTAAAGAGGGGAATAGGGGAAGAAGTCTAAGGTCTGCCATTGTCTTTTTTTTGTACCAATGGACAAGAATACATTCACAAAGGAATACTGTATTGCTATATATATATATATTTGCGTGTGTGTGTGTGTGTGTGTGTGTGTGTGTAAATTTTGAACTCAAGTTCCACTACAGGCAAGACATTATTTTCAGTTAGTTCTAATTTAATCGCCATTTATCAAGTTACCACTGGCTCTCTATCACAAAAACAAATGGTACAGCCCGTTTTAGTTCTAACCCCAAACTGATTCATGATGCTAAGAACAATTTCAGTATTAGCATCTCTTGCACATTAGTATCTCAACCATGTTTACATATTTCTCTTACACTTCCAACCACAAAATCCATTCTAAATAACTAATTATTGTAAAAGTATTTGCAAACAGGATTTTTATTCCTTTCCTTTTTTTTCCTCCTCTAATTCCCCACCCCGAATTTCCCCTCATTTCCCAGCACTTCCACTATTTCCCTTACCCTCATTTCCTCTCACTCCTTCCTCATTACCCCACAATTCTCCTTTTCTCTTTCCCCCTCCCTTATTTTCCCAACTCCCCCTTCCCTTACTTCACATGCTTCTCCTCTTTGAATTTCCCATCACTTCCACTACTTCCCTTACCCTCATTTCCTCTCACTCTCCTCTCATTACCCCTGAATTCCCATTTTCTTTCTGCCCCTCCCTTATTCTCCCCACTTCAGCTTTCCTTACATCACAAACTTCTCCTCCCCGAATTTCCCATCACTTCCATTACTCCCCTTACCGTCATTTCCTCTCACTCTCCCCTCATTACTACTAAATTCTCCTTTTCTCTTTTCCCCTCCCTTATTTTCCCCACTCCCAGTTCCCACACTTCCCATAATTCTCCTCGAATTTGCCATCACTTCCACTAATTTCATTACCCTCATTTTCTCTCACTCTCCCTTAATTAGCCCTAAATTCCTCTTTCTTATTTCCCATTCCTTATTTTCTCTACTCCCCCTTCCCGTGTTTCCCCTGACTTCCTATAATTTTCCTTCCCTTATTACGCATCAGTTCCACTACTTACCTTATCCTAATTTCCTCTCACTCTCCACTCATTATCCTTTGATTTCCCTTCATAATTTACGCTTCTCATTTTCCCTACTCCTTCCCTCATTTACTCTCACTTATCATACTTATCCTCCAATTATTTTCCATCACTTCCACTACTTCCCTTACCCTTATTTCCTCTCACTCTCCCATCAAAACGCCTTAATTTCTATTTCTCATTTTCCCTTTCCATTTCCCCAACTCCCCCTTTCCTCATTTCCACTCACTTCCTATACTTTTTCTCCCCTCATTTCCCATCACTTCCATGACTTTCTCTACCCTCATTTTCTCTCACGCTCCCCTAATTCCCCTTCAGTTCCTATTCCTCATTTCCCCTCACACCATTTCCCTTACTTCCCCTTCCCCCATTTTCTCTCACTTCCCCTAGATGCCCTCATATCATTTGCGCTACTTCCCTCCCCCTCACACCACCAGCGCTCATTTCCCCTATTTTTTCTCCTCTCATTTTCCCTCACTTTCCCTACTGACACCCCTCATTCTCCTGACTTCCCCTCGCTCGCAAAAAATAGGACTGATGGACTGATAGGCCTCGGGCTCAATTTAGAGATTAAAAATTCAAAAGTGTACTATTATGTTTCTGGTTCAGAACTCATCTCGTTTGGTTAAAAATTCTATTATCTGGATGATAATTAACCATTTCATTTTTGGTTTAAAACTGCTCTTTTTTGTTCAAAATTCAACTATTTGATTAAAAATTTATCTTTTTTATATGAAAATTTAATAATTTGTCGGTAACAAAACAAAAAACTTATTCTTTACTTTTTCAGGATTTTAAATTTGTTTGGAAAAACTGAATTATTTCAAAAGCTTTTCAGACGTTTTAGAAGTTTTCAAAAGATTAAAAAATAATTTAAATCTTGAGAAGATTTCAAGTCATTCAAAAAAATGTAGATTTTTTAAAATTTCGACAAAAGAAGGTTTTTATAAATTTTGAAAGGTTTTTCAAGAGGATCGAACAAAATTTCCTAAGATTCCTGAGATAATTTAAAATGATTTTCGATTCTGAAAAATGAATTTAAAGAGAATATTTCAAAACATTTCAAAATATTTTAAAAGCTTTCCAAAATTTTGTTGAGAAAAAATTTGAATCATTTTTAAGTAATAACGATAATATCTAGAAGGTTTAAATATATTGAAAAATAATTTGAAATTTGAACATGATACAACATATTTGAAATAGAATGTAAGTTCTTGAAGGCTTTCAAAAAAATATGTAGCTTTTCAAGAATGTTTCAAGGAAATATTATTTGGAAGATCTTGGAGAATTCTTCTCTTGGTACAAATTTCATATTTTTTTGGTTCAAAAATTCAATTGTTTGGTTGAAAATGAATCTGTTTTGGTTAAGGATTTGAATATTTCATTTAAAAATTCGTCTTTTCTGATTGAATTCAACTGTAATTTGTTTAAAATTAATTTTTTTTTTAAATGGATCTTTTTTAGTTGATGATTCACGTATTTTCTTAAAAATTCATCTTCTTTGGTATAATTAATGTTCCTGGTAGAAACTTCGATTACTTGGTTGACATTTTTTTTTAATTTTGAAAATTAATATTTTTGGGTTTTGAAAATTCAACTCTTTTGTTTTCAAATTTAAATATGTTTTATTTCAAATATCGACTATTAAATTTTTTCTTGAGATATTACGTTTTTTGGTTGAAAATTCAACTACTTGGTTAAAGGTTGAACTACTTTGTTAGAACTTACTTTTTTAGCAAGATTAATCATTTTATTTGAAAATTCATCTCTTTAGTTAAAAATGTAACTACTTTGTTGAAAATTAGTCTTTTTTGGTAGAAAATTAATCCTCTTGGAAGGAAATTTATCTATTTGGCTTTGAAGACTCATCTATTTTCTTGAAAATTGGTCTTTTTTAAAAATAAGTTGAACTTAGAAAAGATTAACCAAATTTTTGAACAAAATGTGGATTTTGTAAGACTTTGATACAAAATTTAGTAGCGTTGTAAGAATTTTGAAAGGTTGCAAGGAAATAAAACAATTTTCTTGAAATTTATGGGAAATTTCAAATTAATTTTTTTAGTTTGGAAAATGAATTCTAAGAGATCTCAAAACATTTCAAATGATAAGTTAGATAATTTTTAATTTCTTTGATATTAGCAATTAATGATTGTTTCAAGAGTTTTTACAAAAATCTATTTAAAAAATGATTTATTTTAATACCAAGTGAATTTTATATCAACATCTTCATCAAATTGAAATTTCCAGTTACACTTTCTTTCTAATTATTATTATTCAATCATAATATCCTTTTTCTAAGGGTTTCGTAGCCTAGGGGAAGTACGGAAAATGAGGGAAAATGAGGGGAGGAAATGCAGAGACAGTGAGAGGAAATAAAGGCAAAGGAAAGTAGGGGAAGCGAGAGAAAATGAGGGGAGAGGTAGTAGGGAAAGTAAGGGGAAATAAGGAGAGAGAAAGTAAGAAAAGCAAGAGGAAATGAGTAAAGGGAAAGTAGGGGAAACGAGGGGAATTAGAGGAGAGGTAGTAGGAAAAGAGGGGGGGAATAAAGGCAGCGAAAGTGAGCGAAAATTTGGGGAGGGAAAGTAGGGGATGTGAGGGGAAGTAGGAATAATGAAGGGGGCGAAAGTAGGTTGAATGAGGAAAAATAAAAGAGGCGGGGGGGAGTAGGAGGAGAAAGGGAAAATGAGGTAGTGAGTAAGCAGGGAAAATGAGAGGAGGGGAATTAGGGGAAAGAAGGGAAAATTAGGGCATGGATAGTAGAGGAAGTGAGGAAAAATTAGGGAATGGAAAGTAGAGGGTGTGAGGAGATCTATGGGGTATTAAAGGAAAAGGAGGTAGTTTATATAAGGAGAAATAAAGAATATGATAGTAGTGCGAGTGAGGAAAAATAAGGAGGGAGTAGAACACTGAGGGGTGGAGAATTATGGGAAATTCATGGGGAATGAGAGGAGGCCAAGTAGATGAAATAAGAAGAAATTAGGGATCGAAAGTAGGTAAAGTGAGAGGAAATAGGGGTGGCGCAGTTGGAGAAGAAACGGAAAATGAGGTAGTGGGTGAGAAAGGAAAGTGAAGGCCAAAGAAGTAAAGAAAACGAAGAAAAATGAGGGCATTTGAAGTAGAAGTAAGAAAAAATTAGGGAAGGGAAATTAGAGAGTGTGAGGGGAAGTATGGGGTAATAAAGTGGAAGGAAGTAGGTTAAATGAGGAGAAATAAAGTCAAGGGAAATAGTTGGAGTGGGGGAATGAGGAGGGAGTTGAACACTGAGAGGTAGGGAATTATGGATCAGGTGAGGCTAAGTATAGAAAGTGAGGAGAAATTAGGGAGTGGTAGTAGAGGAAGTAAAGTGAAATGATATGAAAGTGAGGGAGGTCAGTGAGGGAAGTGAATGGAAGGCCAGTAGGTTAGTGCAGGTGATTAGGGAAGGAAATGTGATGCCTGAAGAAGGGGCGTAGGAAAATAAAGGAAGGGGAGTTTTCGCTGAGGAATTAAGAAGCGGAATAAGTTAATAGGTGAAATAAGTTGTGGTTGGGTGGGGGCGCGAAGGGTGAAGTAAGGGAAGGAGGATTATAAGAGTACGAGAGTAGGAGACGGGAAGTAGAGGAGCGGATGAGAGAGTAGGGGAGTAGGCGAGTAGGGAAGTAGGGGAGTAGGGGTGTAGGTGAGTTGGGGAGTAAGGAAGTAGGGGAGTAGTGGAGTAGTTGAGTAGTGGAGTAGGGGAGTAGGGCAGTAGGGGAGTAGGGGTGTAGTGGAGTAGTGGAGTAGTGGAGTAGTGGAGTAGTGGAGTAGTGGAGTAGGGGAGTAGTTGAGTAGGGAAGTAGGGAAGAGAAATTATGGGAGGAGGAAGTTTGAACATCTCAGTTAATGTCTTAATAGGCTAAGAAATTCATATTTACTGAAAAAATGTATAATTTGGTGAAGTAGTTGAGTAAAATCAGCGCAAAGTTTCGTTTTAACAAATTGAGGTAGAAAAGTAAATAATCGAGGATCGTCTCGAGTTTATTTAATGTGTACCGTGAGACCTCAAAGAAGAGAGAAGTTACGCTATTTGGTCGGTGCTAGCCACGAAAAGTGGTGTTACGAATTGCGCAAAGGTAAACCGCACTCAGAAAAAAAACCAACAGATATATTTACTCGTGCTTTTTCCGAAGGCTTTTCCTAGGTGTAAATGTGAATATAGGTGTGTAATCGATGGCAAGCCACTTACTTAAAATAAATAATTGACCCGTCACGATACGAGCGGAAACGAGAATTGCACCAGAGGAGATTTCCAGAGCGTTTTTATTAAAAACGAAAAAATCGCAGTGAAGTAGACATTTTCAACCATGAAAATTGGCTTTCTATCAATTTAAAAAAAAGGCTCGAAACTGCATTTTCAGAATTTCCTGACTTTTCCCTAACTAATTTTTCATTTTCAAAATAGAATCTTTTATGAATGAAATAAAACAATTTTTAATTCAAATTTGTAAAGTTTTAATTCATCATTCTCAGGGCTGGCAGAAAAAAAGTGATAAGGCGACCTATTTAAACCGAAAAAGTGACTAAAAGTGATCAATGTAAATTAATACTTCGACTAAAGTTCTTTTGAATTTAAAAGAATTTTCAAAGAATTCGAAGAAATTTATAAGGATTCAAGGTGAATTTTACAGAATTCAAGATAAATTCATAGGACTTCAAAAGAATATAAATGAATCGGACAAAATGAAAAAATCCAAAAACTGCCATTGACTTCAGTAACATTCTAGTGAATTCAGAGGAATTTAAGTGAAATAAAAAAATTCAGAATGAATTAATAAGAATTCAGGTTGAATTTCAAATGAATTAAAATGAATTGCGAAAAAATATTCGAAAACCTCTTCAAACTTTCAAAATCCTACGAAATCCATCATTTTTTGTTAATAAATTCTTTGAAATTCATTAAAATGTTATAAAATCCCATAAAATTTTATGAAATGTAATATTTCCTGAAATCATTTTTCAAATAGTTTGGAATCTCTTGAAACTTTTTAAAGCTCTTGGGAATACCTTGGAATCTTTTTAAATGCCCTAAAATATTTAAAATACTTTTAAATAAAATAAATAAATAAAATATTGAGAAATATTTTTAATTATTTTATAATCCATTGGCATTTCATAAATTTCCTTAAAAATAATTTCAAAATATTGAAATCTATGTAAAATAACCTAAGATAATCTAAATCCTGTATAATCCTTCAAAATTTCTTGAAATTTTAAAAAAATTTCTTGGAATTTTTTTAAATAGCCTGGAAACTTTGAAAATCTTTGAAATCTCTTTAAATTATACAAAGGAATTGATCATTGGTCGCAATATTTTCAAATATCCTCAAATCTTAAAAAAAAATTAAATCTTTGGAAATACCTTGAAATCTTTAAAACGCTAAGAAATCCATCGCTTCTTGTGAATCAATTTTTTCAAATGCCTTAAAATATTATAAAATTCCGTTCTAATTCTGGAAAATTGATTTAAATAACTTGAGAGCTTTTAAAGTCCCTTAAAATGATTGAAATTCTTAGAAATCTTATACAATCTTTTGGAATCATTTAAATTTTTCAAAATATTTCAGACACTTTTACATCCCTCAAAATTATTGAAATTAATTAAAAATTCTTTGGAATCTTTTATAATTCGCTAAAGTTTTTTAGGTCTTTGAAAATGCTTTTAAATTTTTTAAAGCTCTTAAAAATGCCTTGGAATCTTTTATTATACTCTAAAATATTTAAAATCCTTCCAAATCTTTTGAAATCCATTGACATTTTTTAAACCTCTTGAGAATTACCTAGAATTATTACAAATATCCTATAATATTTCAAATTTTTTGGAAGAACTTAAAATTATTAGAATCGACGTAAAATCCACTCACATATTTAAAATCCTTATAAATCCTTTTAAATTTTTTAAAGCTCTCGAAAATTCTTTGAAAGCTTTTTAAATACACTAAAATATTTAAAATCGTTATAAATGCTTTGAAATCCTTTTAAATTTTTTAAAGCTCTTGAAAATTCTTTGAAAGCTTTTTAAATAGGTACCCTAAAATATTTAAAATCTTATGAATCCTGTAAATTTTTTTAAAGCTGTTGAAAATTCATTGAAAGCTTTTTAAATACCCTAAAATATTTAAAATCCTTATAAATCCTTCGAAATCATTCAAAATTTTTTAAAGCTCTTGAAAATTCTTTGAGAGCTTTTTAAATAGGTACCCTCAGCTATTTAAAATCCTTATAAATCCTTTGAAATCCTTTAACAATTTTTTGAAGCTCTCAAAACTTCTTTGAAAGCTTTTTAAATACCCTGAAATATTTAAAATCCTCACAAATCCTTTGAAATCCTTTGAAATTTGTTAAAGGTTTCGAAAAATCATTGCAAGCTTTTTAAATACCCTAAAATATTTAAAATCCTGATAAATCTTTTGAAATACTTTACAAATTTTCAAAATTCTTGAAAATTCTTTGGATGCTTCCTAAATACCCTAAAGTATTTAAAATCCTCATAAATCCTTTGAAATTTTACAAATTTTTTAAAGCTCTTAAAAATTCTTTTGAAGTTTTTTAAATATCCTAAAATCATTTAAATTATTTTAAATCTTTTCAAATACCTCGAAATATTTAAAAATTTTAAAAATTCTATGAATACCCTTAATTCTTGTGAATAAATTCTTTGAAATCAATTAAAATATTATAAAATCCCGTGAAATTCTATAAAATCTAATATTTCCTAAAATTCTGGAAAATCGATTAAAACACCTCGAGAGCTTTTAAATTCCCTTAAAATCATTAAAACCCTCGGAAAACTTATAAAATCTCTTAGAATCTTTTGACATATTTAAAAATGTTTTAAACGCTTTAAAATCCCTTAAAATTATTGAAATCAGTTAAAAATTCTTCGGAATCTTTTAAAATTCTCTAACATTTTTCAAATCATTTGAAATATTTTGATATCCCTTGAAACTTTTTGAAGCTCATGAAAAATACTTGGAAATTTAAAAAATACCCTAAAATCTTTCAAATCCTTAGGAAAAACTTCAAATTATTAAAATTCACGTGAAATATCCTGAGATATTTTGAGTCCTGTAAAATACTTTGAAATACCTTGAAGTTTTGAAAACTTTTTACAGAAATTCCTTGACTTTCCCTGAGCAAAAAAATTCCCTGACTTTTCTCTGATTTACAGGTTTTTCCGCACTGTGGCCACGCTCTAATTAATGTAAAATACATCATTGTTGAAATTGAATTTATTCAGAAAAAAAGAATCTTCACCTTTCACTCCGCTGGGATTCGAACACCAGATCAATTGATTTCCGGCCAGGTGCTCTAACCACTGAGCTACTAGAGAGATCAGAGGAAGAATCCTTTTTTCTGAAATACGCTTCATTATGCAAGATGTGATATACAAATCAATTGTTACTAGGAATCTGTATTATCATCGGAGATGATAACGATCGATCTAAAGAGAAATCCTTTCACACACACTGTGAAAATGGAAATCTACAATATCGATCAAAGTTATATCCTCTAATTCAGAAAATATTTAAAGTTCTCAGACTAGATAGAGTTATAAATTAAAAATTTTTGGAATTAAATTTATCCAGAAAAAAAGGATCTTCTCCTTTCACTCCGCTGGGATTCAAACACAAGATCAACTGATTTCTGGTCAGGTGCTCTAACCATTGAGCTACTAGAGAGATCGGAGGAAGAATCCTTTTTTCTGAAATACGCTTCATTATGCAAGATGTTATGTACAAATCAATTTTTTCTAGGAATCTGTATTATCATCGGAGATGGTAACGATCGATCCAAAGAGAAATCCTTTCACACACACTGTGAAAATGGAAATCTACAATATCGATCAAAGTTATATCCTCTAATACAGGAAATATTCAACGTGCTCAGACTAGATGGAGTTATGAATTAAAAATTTCTGAAATTAAATTTATTCAGAAAAAAGGATCTTCTTCTTTCACTTTGCTGGGATTCAAACAGCAGATCGTTTGATTTCCGGTCAGGTGCTCTAACCATTGAGCTACTAGAGAGATCGAAGGAAGAATTTTTTTTTCTGAAATACGCTTTATTATGCAAGATGTTATATACAAGTCAATTTTTTTTCAATTAAAATTTTTAATTATATTTCAAATAATAATTATTTTATAATAATAACCTTAGAGGTTATCCCTTGAAATTTTTAAAAAAATTATTCATTTTATATATTTATTGTAGGTATTGTAGGTATCCATTTTCACAGTGTGTGTGAAAGGATTTATCTTTGGATCGATCGTTACCATCTCCGATGATAATACAGATTCCTAGTAAAAATTGATTTGTATATAAAATCTTGCATAATAAAGCGTATTTCAGAAAAAAGGATTCTTCCACCGATCTCTCTAGTAGTTCAATGGTTAGAGCACCTGACCAGAAATCAGAAGATTTGGTGTTCGAATCCCAGCGGAGTGAAAGGAGAAGATCCTTTTTTTCTGAATAAATTTAATTCCAAAATTTTTTAATTTATAACTCCATCTAGTCTGTGGACGTTAAATGTTTTCTGTATCAGAGGATATAACTTTGATCGATATTGCAGATTTCCATTTTCACAGTGTGTGTGAAAGGATCTCTTTGGATCGATCGTTACCATCTCCGATGATGATACAGATTCCTAGTAATGATACATCATTGATGCAAATTACATATTCAAAATTAATTGATTTCGCATCTAAAGCTGTTTAACTCTCAATGGTTTGGAATTCGTATTTCCAAATTGGAACCTGGGCCAAAGTTAAATGAATAAGTAGAAGTTTCAGAGCATACAATTGTGAACCTCAAAGTCCAAATACGCTTGGTTGATTAATTAAACCCAGAACTATAGAAGGCTTTAATTATAAATTCAAATATAGTTAAATGCACGGAATTATATATTCAACCTATTCAGCGAATTTAATACTTTAAGCTCACTGAGTTCTCTAAATTAATGGTAGCATGTCATAAGGGCCTATCTTATAATTTTCTCGAGTTTACAGGAAAAACAAAAAACGTTCCCAAAAATCGAATTTTTAGTTTTTGAAACAAATTTTTTTTTTATTGCGCTCAAAAATTTGTTTGGAAAATGTGATTAGGTTTCTCAAACTTTGGGCAGTGATAAAAAAAAAGAATTTTCAATTTTTAAAAAGTGAGAAATTGCTTTCTATTTAGAAAGTTGCAGAATTGACACAAAAAAGGTTTGAATACAATATATTTTCAGGTTTCAAGAAAATTGAGGGGAAAATTTTTACTGAGCTCAAAGACACGTTTCTTCAACTTTGAACCCCTGGTGGAAAAATTTTTACCGAAAGGTACAGAAAACTAAAACTATTTTCAGAGGAATCTACAAATAAATACAATAAATTACAACCAAAATTAGAAGAAAGGACAACTTTTTTCTATTATTGAGACGAATTTTGTACTTTTTTTTGGATTTTTTTGTAAATTGTTGTATTTTATTGTAGTTTTAATTTTCTACAAGAATTTACAAAAAATTACAACTACAAGAATCTACAGGAATTTACATGTTTTGCCGCCGAAAAGTTGTTCTTTTTCGACCTAGGATGACAAATATTTAGAATATTGCAATGAGATAATTTTAAATTAAGATGCGATCATGTATACATGATCGCATCTTAATTGCGATCACATTACCGCTATTAGAAAAAACGCTTCTACAGGAATTTACAGCTTTTGCAGCCAAAAAGTTTATCTTTTTGACCTAGGATGACAAATATTTAGAATATTGCAATGAGATAATTTTTAATTGAGATGAGATCATGTATACATGATCGCATCTTAAATGCGATTACATGATCGCTATTACAAAAAACGCTTCTACAGGAATTTACAGCTTTTGCAGACAAAAAGTTGATCTTTTTGACCTAGGATGACAAATATTTAGAATATTGCAATGAGATAATTTTAAATTAAGATGCGATCATGTATACATGATCGCATCTTATTTGCGATTACATGATCGCTATTAAAAAAAACGCTTCTACAGGGATTTACAGCTTTTGCAGCCAAAAAGTTATTCTTTCTCGACCTAGGATGACAACTATTTAGAATATTGCAATGAGATAATTTTCAGTTGGGATGTGTACATGATCGCTATTACAAAAAAGCTTCTATGTTTAAATTTCGAAGGAATGGTAGAATATTCAAAGACAAGAATGAATAATCGTTATTGACAACAACAAAAAACCGTACGTTTAAAGTTTTTTTTTCCAAATATATAGCAATCGATTGGACACCATATATGTCATTTCAAATTATGTCATTGCAATATTTTAAATATTTTGTATCCTAGGTCGGAAAAGAACCACTTTTTGGCTGCAAATCAAAATTAAACAATTGAGAAAGAATCGATCACGGTCATTGAAATTAAAAAATTCGAACTCTTGAAAATAAAATTTTTTTCATTTGAAGTTATAAAAACTGAACCGCAAATTAAATACTCAAAGTGGAATACTTTTTAATTTTAAACTTCTCAAATTAAAGCTTTAAAAAATGTGAATTCAAACGCTGAGTCATTTTCGTGTATAAAATGAAACCTTTAAAAACTTTTCAATTGAAATTTTTTAAATTAAAAGCCGTTAAACTGCAAATTTTCAATTTGTAACTTTTATGCATTGTACAGTTAAAATATTTTTTTTTAAATCTACGATTTTATTTTCAATGCTACGTATTGAAGAATAAATAATAAAATGTATAGATTTTCCAAAATATGTAATTTTAAGCAATTTTAAGCTAGAAACATTAATTTATACATTAAAATTTGTTTTTAAATCTTTTTAAATATTTGCTTAAAAATATTTAAAAAAAAAATAATTGTGAAATTTTCCAGGAATGTGATAATAATTTTATTATCTTTGGAAAATCTTGCAAAAGTAAAAAAATTACCTTAAAATCATCTAGATTTTTTTTTAATTTTGAAAATCTTATTAAATATTCTGTTCAAATTAATTTTTGCAGAAAAAAATTATTGTTAGTTTTTCTAGAAATTTTTATACAAATTTTGTAATCATTTACAACCTTTCAAAATGCTTAAACAGCTTATCAGTTTTGTGTTCGACATCTTCAGAAATCTACATTGTGTTTTAAATGTTTTGAAATCTTTTCACGTTTCAAATTATTTTGGAATCTTTTCAAAACTTCGAAATATATTTTAAACTTACTCGATTATTTTCCAAAACAATAATTGTTCAATCGTTATTTATTATTCAACATTTCTTAAAAATCTTTTTAAATATTCTTTTGAAATTAATTTTTTAAAATAAAAAATCATTTTAAATTTCCCCAGAAAAGTTAAGAAATTTTATTATTTTCTCAAAACCTTTAAAGATCAATAAAAAGCTTATTTTTCGGCAAATATCTCTTAAATTAACTGAAATTTTTTCCAAATTGATAATTGTTTAATTATTATTTATGCATAAACATTCCATAATTTCACTAAGATATTAAAAATTTGTTAAATAGAACAATTAAAATTGTAACGTACAAAGTTTTAATTCAACACTCTGGAATATTAACGATTCAAGGCTTTCTATTTCAAATAGTTCAGTTTTAAATTGTTTAGTTTTTAATATTTGATTTATAATTGCTCATTTCAAATGAAAATTAAAATATTGCTGAAAATTAAAACAAAATGTCTTACTTAATTAAAAAATTTCAAATTAAATGGGTTAAAAATAGAATATTTCAGATTAAAACAAATTTTGAATAGGATTTGGAACTGAATAAGAGCGCATTACCTCAAATAGAACATTAATCTTCTTGGTAGAAAATCATCTTCTTAGTTTTTCATTGAAAATTCAACTACTTTTTAAAAAATGCATGTTTTTTTGAATTCACCACTTTGGTTGAAATTTGAACTATTTTGTTGAAAATTCGCTTTTTTTATATAAAATTATTCTTGTTTGCTACAAATTCATCTTTTTGGTTGAGGATTCAACTATTAATTAATTCAACTGGCCGAAAATTCATTCATTTTGTTTAAAATTTTTCTTTTGGTAGAAAATTAATCTTTTTGGTGAAAAATGTATCTTTCTAGGTTAAAAATTCAACTATTCAATAAAAAATTCAACTATTTTGTTAAATTATTTGGTTGAAAATTCAAATATTTTTTTCAGTCATCATATTTTGGTAGAAAATTCAATGTTTTTGTTAAAAATTCGTCCTTTTGGATAGAAAACTCATTTTTTTTGATAAAAATACATTTTTTTCAATGACAAACCGTTTTTGAAAAAATTTGTCCTTTTGTCTTGGAAATTAAAAAATTTGGTAGAAAATTGAACTATTTAGTTAAAAATTAACTTTTTCCTAAATTTATATATTTGGTTGAAAATTCACCTATTTTGATAAGAAAACTTTTTTTTTTTTAATAATATTTTTGGTGGAAATTCAACTATTTTGGTAGAAAATTCAATTTTTTGGTAGAAAACTAACTTTTTTGTGGAAAAATATTATTTTTACCTGATAAGTTTGAAAATAACATTTATATTTCAGACTTCAGACGTCACACTCTTTCCCCTATTCCCCTCTTTTCCCGATTTCTAAAGCATTTTTCTGTTTCCCCGTTCCCTGCTTGATAAGAAAATCCAACTATTTTTGGTTAAAAGTTCTTTTTTTTTGTTCAAAAGTATAATATCATATTTTTGGTTTGGAATTCATCTCGTTTGGTTAAAAATTTAACTATTTTTTTAAAGTTATCTTTTTTAGTCGGAGTTCAACTATTTTTTTAGAAAGTCATCTTTCTTGGTCAACAATGTATCTTTTTTAGTTGAAAATTCAACTATTTGGTTGGAAATTTTTTTTTTTTCGCAGAAAATTAATCTTGTGTGTTGGAAATTCATCTTTTTGGTTGAGGACTGTAAATTTAACTGAAAATGCATATACTTTGTTAAAAATTCATCCTTTGGTAGAAAATTAATCTTCGTGGTTGAAAATTTATTTTATTAGGTTAAAAATTCAACTATTTTGTTAAAAGTTGAATTATTTGTTTGAAAATTAAATTATTTTCTTGAAAATTCAACTACTTTGTCAAGAAATCGTATTTTCTGGTTGAATTTAACTAGTTGAAAATTCTATTTTTTGTTGATGGAAAGTAACTTTTAAAACTGTAAATTTAACTGAAAATGCACATACTTTGTTAAAAATTCATCCTTTGGTAGAAAATTAATCTTCTTGATTGAAAATTTATCTTATTTGGCTACAAATTCAACTATTTTGTTAAAAGTTGAATTATTTGTTTGAAAATTAAATTATTTTGTTGAAAACTCAACTATTTTGTCAAAGTCACCTTTCTTGGTTGAAAATTCAACTGTTACTTAAAAATTGTTTTTTTTTTTTGGCTTAAAAATTCAGCTATTTGGTTAAAAATTAAACTATTTTGTTGATCGTTGAATTATTTGCTTGTAAATTAAATTATTTTGTTGAAAATTCAACTTTTTTGTTAATGTAATCTTTTCTGATCCAAAATTTAATTGTTTAGATAAAAATTGGTCCTTTTGGGATGAAAATTCATCTTTGTAGGTTAAAAATTCAGCTATTTGGTTAAGAATTCAACTATTTTGTTGATCGTTGAATTAATTGTTTCAAAATTAAATTATATTGTTGAAAATTCAACTATTTTGTTAATGTATTCTTTTCTGATCGAAAAGTTAACTATTTAGTAGAAATTGGTCCTTTTGGGATGAAAATTCATCTTTGTAGGTTAAAAATTCAGCTATTTGGTTGAAAATTAAACTATTTTGTTGATCGTTGAATTATTTGTTTGAAAATTAAATTATATTGTTGAAAATTCAATTATTTTGTTAATGTATTCTTTTTTGATCGAAAATTACAATATTTAGTAAAAAATTGGTCCTTTTGGGATGAAAATTCATCTTTGTAGGTTAAAAATTCTGCTATTTAGTTGAAAATTCAACTATTTTGTTGAAAGATGAATTATTTGTTTGTAAATGCAATTATTTTGTTGAAAAATCAACTATTTCGTTTAAGTCATCTTTTTTGGTCGAAAATTCAAATGCTTTGTTGAAAATTCGTCTTTTGTGGTTGAAAATTCAACTATTTTATTGATCGTTGAATTATTTGTTTGAAAATTAAATTATATTGTTGAAAATTCAATTATTTTGTTAATGTATTCTTTTTTGATCGAAAATTACACTATTTAGTAAAAAATTGGTCCTTTTGGGATGAAAATTCATCTTTGTAGGTTAAAAATTCTGCTATTTAGTTGAAAATTCAACTATTTTGTTGAAAGATGAACTATTTGTTTGTAAATGCAATTATTTTGTTCAAAACTCAACTATTTTGTCAAAGTCATCTTTTTTGGTCAAAAATTCAACTGTTTAGTTAAAAATTCGTCTTTTTTGGTTGAAAATTCAACTATTTGGTTGAAAATTAAACTATTTTGTTGATCGTTGAATTATTTGTTTGAAAATTAAATTATTTTGTTGAAAACTCAACTATTTCGTTTAAGTCATCTTTTTTGGTCGAAAATTCAAATGTTTTGTTGAAAATTCGTCTTTTTTGGTTGAAAATTCAACTATTTTATTGATCGTTGAATTATTTGTTAGAGAATTAAATTATATTGTTGAAAATTCAATTATTTTGTTAATGTATTCATTTTTGATCGAAAATTAAACTATTTAGTAAAAAATTGGTCCTTTTGGGATGAAAATTCATCTTTGTAGGTTAAAAATTCTCCTATTTGGTAAAAAATTCAACTATTTTGTTAAAAGATGAATTATTTATTTGAAAATGCAATTATTTTGTTGAAAAGTCAAATATTTTGTTAAAGTCCACTTTTTTGGTCAAAAATTCAAATGTTTAGTTAAAAAATCGTCTTTTTTGGTTGAAAATTCAACTGTTTGGTTGAAAATTAAACTATTTTGTTGATCGTTGAATTATTTATTTGAAAATTAAATTATATTGTTGAAAATTCAATTATTTTGTTAATGTATTCTTTTTTGATCAAAAATTACACTATTTAGTAAAAAATTGTTCCTTTTGGGATGAAAATTCATCTTTGTAGGTTAAAAATTCTGCTATTTAGTTAAAAATTCAACTATTTTGTTGAAAGATGAATTATTTGTTTGGAAATGCAATTATTTTGTTGAAAACTCAAATCTTTGTCAGTCATCTTTTTTGGTCAAAAATTCAGCTGTTTAGTTAAAAATTCGTATTTTTTGGTTGAAAATTCAACTATTTGGTTGAAAATAAACTATTTTGTTGATCGTTGAATTATTTGTTTGAAAATTAAATTATTTTGTTGAAAACTCAACTATTTCGTTTGTCATCTTTTTTGGTCGAAAATTCAAATGTTTTGTTGAAAATTCGTCTTTTTTGGTTGAAAATTCAACTATTTTATTGATCGTTGAATTATTTGTTAGAAAATTAAATTATATTGTTGAAAATTCAATTATTTTGTTAATGTATTCTTTTTTGATCGAAAATTAAACTATTTAGTAAAAAATTGGTCCTTTTGGGATGAAAATTCATCTTTTTAGGTTAAAAATTCAGCTATTTGGTTAAAAATTCAACTATTTTGTTGAAAGATGAATTATTTGTTTGAAAATGCAATTATTTTGTTGAAAATTCCACTATTTTGTTCAATTAATCTTTTTTGGTCGAAAATTCAAATGTTTTGTTAAAATTTCGTCTTTTTTGGTTGAAAATTCAACTATTCGGTTAAAAATTAAACTATTTTGTTGATCGTTGAATTATTTGTTTAAAAATCAAATTATTTTTTTGAAAATTCAACTATTTTGTTGAAGTAATCTTTTATGATCGAAAATTTAACTGTTTAGTTAAAAATTGTTCCTTTTAGGATGAAAATGTACCTTTTTAGGTTAATAATTCAACTCTTTTATTGAAAGATGAATTATTTGTTTGAAAATGCAATTATTTTGTAGGAAACTCAACTATTTTTTGACTTGAAGTCTTAGGAATTTAGAGCGTTTCATATTGAATTTAATATAATACCTACACATTCATTTTATTTAAAAGAATTTATTCCCCTATTTTCGTGAAAATTCACCCTATTTCCCCTCTTTTGAAAGAATTTGGGGCTGTGACCCCAATCGGGTAGACTTAACCTTAGCCTAAAAAATTTTATTTGAAATTCGTGTAGTTTAAATTAATTTAATCATTTTAATTATTAAATTGCCTTCTTCAGAATTCCTTCCGACAGAATTTTATTATCTAACATTTATTTAAATTCGCAAGATTTAATTTATATGCTAATTTGTGTATAATCGACATCATTTCCGTTTTCATGAATAAAATACTTTTAGTCATCTTTTTTTATATTCATAATAATTAGATTACTTCTATATATAAAAAATATGATAAGGAATTATGCTGTTTCATTCTGAATATCAGGATACTGAAAATAAGCAGAGATTGCAGCAGATTTTTTTTCAGTGGAAAATTGTATGTTTGGATAATTGCCAGCTTAGCTGCTGTACGCATAGGATGAACTAGTTGGTGGCGAGGGTGGACGTAGGGGAAAAAGTTGCCCCAAGGCAGTTTCTGATGAGAGGCGCCATTTAGGGCAGCAGTAATCTCGTGCTTTTCTTATCAAGCTTGCAAGCTTTTCTTTGCCAAGCAAACAACCCCCACTTTTTTGATCGAATTCCACGAATAATTTATAAAAACTGGGACAATTTTCTTTTCTAGCATAGATATTTAAGAGGGTTTCTTTTTCAAATAAAATATTAGTTACAGGCTTTCATTTTTGTTATACATAAACAAATATGTCGACAAAAATTATATAATAATTACATAATAGACTAGCAGTGAATTCGATCTCGAGTGTTTACACTTTGTTTGTATTTATAATTATATGGTGCTCATTTCACGAGCACTATGCTTCCCGTCAGCAAATGTATTTGCGTATTCATACAGGAAGCATTAGCTATTTTTTTCAATAATAGATAAACCAAAGTCTTTATTTTCATTAATTCAAAATTAGAAATTTACAAAAAATACAAAATTACAAAAAAAAATTTTAAATACAAAGACAAATCAGACAAATCAAATTTTGT
>CAKNYM010050267.1:2579-26085 GCA_932195095.1 Andricus curvator
AATTTTAGCCGGGTTACTGGGATTACTCCATATTACCCAGGTTACTTGCATTATCCGGATTACAAGTGGATGAAGGCTGATTACAAGTAGCTTACCTGGAATTACAAGTGGATTATCTAAGATTACAAGTGGATTACTCGGATAACGAATTTTATCCGGGTTACTGGGATTACTCCATATTACCCAGGTTACTTACATTACCCGCATTACAAGTGGATGAAGGCTGATTACAAGTAGTTTACCTGAGATTACAAGTGGATTATCTAAGATTACAAGTGGATTACCTCAGATTACTTGCAATACAAGTACATTACTTCGGGTGCAGGTGGATTACCTGGTATGGCAAGTGGATTACTGGGATTAAACGTTGATTAAGTGAGATGACAGGCGGATTACCTAAGATTACATGTGGATTACTTAACTTATTAAGTGGATTACGTGAGATTACGCGTGGATTGTCTTGGATTACATGTAGATTACCCAACATGACAAGTGGATTACTTCGGGGCAGGTGGGTGACCTGGTATGACAAGTGGATTATTGGGATTAAAAGTTGATTAATTGAGATTACAAGTGAATTACCTGGGATTACATTCGAATACCTAGTATCACATGTGCATTACGTGAGATTACAAGTGGATTACTATAGAAAAATTCAATTTCAGTTACAGAATAATTATATGTCACATATTCAAGAGTTACGTCAGTAACTGATCTCCAACTTTCAGTTGGCAGATATTAGATACATAACATTAAGAAAATATTTAAAAATGTATATTTGATTAATTTACAAACGATTGCTGAGACCTATCTGAAACATTTAGTACCTGATCTTTAAAATAACAAGTACATAACTGGTATTTAAATTCACGTGCCTATTCATTCTCGTATAAAGGCAAGTTTCAGAAAATGTAATGTAGTACCCGATAATCAGGTAACTAAAGACAAGTTTCAGAAAATGTATTATCGTACCTGATAATTAAGTGCTATTCCACGTACCTGATTCGATTTCAAATTTAACCATCCATTTAAACAACTTTCCCAAACTTATATTCATATTTAATTATAGAATGGCAGTACCTGATTATTAGGTACTAGCTGGTACCTGCTACCGGTTAACTGATGCTTAGTTTTAATTCTAGAAAATATGTTCTTCCTTTAAATTCACGTGTCATCGGAACTCAGAAACTTTTCAACTAATTTTCAAGTACCTGCAACTATTTTCTATTATCAAATACCAACAACCTTAAAAGGAAAATATTTTTGAACTAAATCTTTGAGGCACTTTCCCGTCTTGAATCTCAAATCTCGATTCACGATCCGGAAATATTTATGCTTTTATTACAGCGGAGAAAATAATATTGCAGACCCGTGGGCACCAAAAGGTAATTACCAAGAAGAAACTTGGTAGTCTTGAGCATCATACGTTTAAAACGGAGCTCTGCGGTTGTTCGGTGTAAACGCTACGGTTTAATTTGAATAATAAGCACGAACACGTTAACGACCCCATCGGTCAGGTTCACGAGATTTTTACGACCTGCAATCCAGTTCGAGTTCCGCACAGAGGATCTTTTACTTTTCCCCCAAAGACACTCTTATCCGGTTACAAATGAAAAAAATTACAAAAACAATCAAAAAATGAAAAAACATCACGAAATTTTTTTTTTAACCCCAACCGAAAAAGCTACATTTAAGAATATAGTTCGAATTTTCAAAATCAGGCAAATATACCTGATTAGTTGTAAAAATCGGATATAGTACCTAATTCCTACTTAAAGAAGTATCCCTCATTGTAATTGACTTTCGATCATAAAGTTACGTATTATGTATTTATGAAATACTTCAGGTACTTCAGGTATTTTAGGTACTTGGTACCTATAGATTTCGTACCTTTAATCGGACATTAAACTAGGTTATAAGATATTTAGGTACATTAATAGTATACGTGATAAAAACATATTTGAAAATAAAACATAATGAGGTACCTAATTTTGCTTCAATTATGTTCGTCTATCCCATCTGATCTCTTCGAACCTCTACTGATTATTAATCAAGTTTTTTCTCGTGACAGTCATGTATCTGAATATAGATCATCTTCTACAAAAGTAGGATTTATCTTATTAAGGCATCTGAGTACCTTCTGAATGACAGTCTGAAGTACCTCATTCTTTTTTTTGAATATAGTACCAGATAATTAGAAAACTAATAATGTACCTGATAATCAGGATTCTGAATACAGATCATATCTCATTTGATTCTTATTAGGTACCTTATTTTCGATCTTATTATCAGACAAATAAGTAGTTCTTGATTATCAGGTACCTGAATAAAGTACCTGATTGCCTGAATGATACGACTCAAGAAAATGTACCTTTCCTCTTTTGTGCAAATCGATTTCCTGTTTGCAAAACAAAATGAATAAAGAGTCTGATAATTAGGTACCAAAGTAGGATATACTTTATTAAGGTATCTGAGTACCTCCTGAAAGTACCTTAATCTTTGTATTGATCATAGTTCCAGATAAGTAGGTGACTAATAATCTACCTGATATTCATGATTCTGAATACAGTGTCTGATGATCTGATCTGATCTAATTCTTATCAGGCACCTAAGTAGTTCTTGACTTTAAGGTACTTGAATAAAGTACCTGTTTGTCTGAATGATACCATTAGAGGAAATTAGGTTTCCTCTTTTTGCAAATCGTCTGCACACAAAATAGGTACTTGACAATTACTCATCAGGTACCCAAATAGTGTCTGGTTCTCTGATTGTAAACAAAAATGAATGAAGAGTCTGATAATCAGATAAAGTAAGATATTTCAGCACCTCCTGAAGTACCTCTTTCTTTGTATTGATTATAGTACAAGATAATTAGGTGACTTAGGCCCCCCCCCCCCCCGCCGTGATACTTTTTCTATTGTTCTTAACATGGAAAATGATACTTCGGCAGACCCCCCCCCCCTAAAGGTATCACGTATTTTGTGAATGGCCCCTTATAATGTACCTGATATTCAAGATTCTGAATACAGTGTCTGATGATCTGATCTGATCTAATCTGATTCTTATCAGGCCCCTGAATTTTTGACCTTATTATCAAACACGTGAGTAGTTCTTGACTTTAAGGTACCTAAATAAAGTACCTGACTGTCAGAATGATCTCATTCAAGAAAATATATCTCTCCTCTTCTGTGCAAATCCTCTCCACACAAGACAGGCACTTGAAAATTACTCATCAGGTACCCGAATAGAGTCCGGTTTCCTGATTGCAAAAAATAAAATGAATAAAGTGTATAATATCAGGTACCAAATGAGGGTATACCTTACTAAGGTATCTGAATACCTCCTGAAGTACCTTATTCTTTGTTTTGATTGTAGTTCCAGATAATTAGGTGACTAATAATGTACCTGATATTCATGATTCTGAATAAAGTGTCTGATCATCGTATCTGATCTAATCTGATTCTTATCAGGAACCTGAATTTTCGACCTTATTATCAGACGCCTAAGTAGTTTTTAACTATAAGTTACCTTAATAAAGTACCTGTTTATCAGAATACCATTTAAGAAAATATACCTTTCCTATTTTGTGCAAATCGTCTCTATTCAAAATAGCTACTTGAAAATTACTCATCAGGTACCCGAATAGAGTCCGGTTTCCTGATTGCAAAAAATAAAATGAATAACGGGTCTCATCATCAGGTATCAAAGTAGGGTATACTGTATCAAGGTATCTGAGTACCTTCTGAAGTACCTCATTCTTTGTTTTGATTACAGTACCGGATAGTTAGGTTCGAATAATAATGTGCCTGATATTCACGATTCTGAATACAGTATCTGACGATCAGAGACCTAAGTAGTTCTTAACTATGAGGTACCTGAACAAAGTACATGACTGTCTGAACGATACGATTTAAGAAAATGTACCTTTCCTCTTTCGTGCAAATCGTCTCCACACAAAACAGGCACTTGAAAATTACTCATCAGGTACCCTAATAGAGTCGGGTTCCCTGATTGCAAAAAAAATCGAGAAAAAAATAAATAAAGAGTCTCATCATCAGGTATCAAAGTAGGGTATACTTTATCAAGGTATCTGAGTACCTTCTGAAGTACCTCATTCTTTGTATTGATTATAGTACCGGATAGTTAGGGGCGACGAATAATGTACCTGATATTCATGATTCTGAACACAGTACCTGATGATATTATCTCATCTAATCTGATTATTATCAGGTACCTTAATTTTCGACCTTATTATCAGACACCTAAGTAGTTCCTAACTATGGGTTACCTTAATAAATTACCTGATTATCAGAATGATAACACTTAAGAAAATAGACCTTTCCTCTTTTGTGCGGATCGCCTCCACACAAAATAGGTATTAGATAATTACTTATCAGGTACCAAAATAGTGCCTGGTTCCCCGATTGCAAAAAATAAAATGAATAATGAGTCTGATAATCAGGTACCAAAGTAGGGTATAACTTATCAAGGTATCTGAGTGCCTCCTGAAGTACCTTATTCTTTGTTTTAATTGTAGTACCAGATAATGAGGTGACTAATAATGTACCTGATATTCATGATTCTTAATAAAGTGTTTGATCATCGTATCTGATCTAATCTGATTCTTATCAGGAACCTGAATTTTCGACCTTATTATCAGACACCTAAGTAGTTCTTAAGTATAAGGTACCTGATACCTGAATAAAGTACCTGACTGAATGAATGATACCATTAAAGGAAATATAACTTTCCTCGTTTGTGCAAATCGTCTCCACACGAAACAGGTACTTGACAATTACTCATCAGGTACCTGAAGCCATTTTCTGTTACGGAAATTCTCAAAAAAAGGAAGCGCATAAAGACATTGTCCAATTTTTTCGATTCTATAAGTGCAATAATCGAGTTCACCATCTGCGAATTTCTGAGAGTCAGTAAACCATAAATTGTCCGAAATCCAAGTCAAGAAAGACGTTCGTGCGTGACTGCGTGACGGTTTCCTCTTTTCTTTATTTAGCCGCGCCGCTCGCTCGTGGTTCCAACTTCGAAGAACGGGACTTGGGACCCTCCCCACTTAAAGTATTACCACGATGACAAATATAGTGGTCCAAAGCTCTGAGGTTTAGGGGCAACTCCCCCTGTTTTCTTCTCTTATCTCTCTCTCTCTCTCTTCTTTTCCTCCTCTTCTCCCTTTATAATCTGTCTATTCCCCTCCCTCTTTCGCTCGCCTTTGAGAGTTAAAGGGCCCTTCCTGGAACTCGGTCGCGGGTTTTTCGGGGCCTCACCGGGCCTCCGGTTCGACAGATAAAGGAAACGCTGCAGATTGCTCTTCTCTCAGGCCCGACAACGGCCCCAAAAAGGCCCTGTTTTCTAATTTTTTTTTGTTCCACATTATACTTTTAATTAAAATCAAAAACATTGTATTGCTTCTAAAGGATAAAAACAATTTTTAAAGGTCCCAAATGAAGAGGAGGGGGAAGTAAGTCAGCGATTTTTCTATGCTGTCTTACATAGAGAGGGGGGGGGGGGGGGTTTCGAAAGATGAACCTCAATGAAATTATTTTTAGAAAATAAAATGTGTTAATAAAATAGAAAACTATGTTTAATTTCTAACAAAACTTCCAGTTTTTTAATATAATATTTTAAATGTATTAAAAATGTCACCTTCAATGTTTATTTAAACTACTCGATATTCTTAGTTTAGAAATGAAATTGTCTGGTTAAAAATTAATGTTTCAGTTCAAAGTTAACTTTATTATTGAAAATTCATTTTTTCGGGTGTGAAAATCATCTGTTTTTGAGAAAATTTGTATTTTTCGTTTCAAAATTCAAATATTTGGTCGAAAACTGAATCATTTTGACAAAAATTTATTTTTTAATTGAAGATTCATCATTTTAGTAAAAAATTTATTTCTTTGGTGGGAAATTAAACTATTTTATTGACAATTATTTTCTTTTTTTGTTGAAAATAAATTTTTAAACTGAAAATTCACCTCTTTCATTTGCTGGTAGAAAATTTAATATTTTTTATTTGAAAATTCAACTATTCGGTTTTAAATTCATGTATTTTGATCAAAAACCAAATTTTTTGGTTGAAAAACAATCCTCTTGGCTTAAAATATTTTTTGGTTGAAATATCAACTATTACATTTTTCGTTCAGAATTAGTATTTTTTCTTTGAAAATTCGTAATTTTAATTGAACATTCAACTATTTTGTTGAAAAATATTTTTTTTTGTTAAAATTTAATTTTTTTAACTGAGAATTTAACTATTTCGTTGAAAATTCGTTAAAAATGCCAAATTGTGGTTAAAAATTAATTTGGTTTAGGTTTAAAATTAACTTATTTGTTGAAAATTCACCTTTGCCGGTTGAAAATTCAACTTTTTTTTTGTAGAAAATACGTTTTGTTATTGAAAATTAATTTTTTTGTAAATGAAAATTCAACTATACCTTTTTTAGTTAAAACAGACCTCTTTTACAATTAATTTAAAAGATCAGCTATTTGGTTGAAAATTTATGCAATTTGTGGAAAACTTGTCTTTGTTGAAAGATAATTAATCTTTTTTGTTGAGAATTAAACTATTTGGTCGAAAGTTAAACTACTTTGTTGAAAACAATTTTTTTAAATTGAAGATTCATCGTTTTAGTTCAAAGTTCATTTCTTTGGTTGAAAATGACTTTTTGCAACTGAAAATTTGATTATTCCATTTTTTATTGAAAATTTATCTTTTCATTTGAAGATTCATAATTTTAGTTGAAAGCTCGTCTTTTTGCCTTGAAAATTAAACAATTTGGTAGAAAATTAATTTTTATTGAAAATTAATTTTTATTGAAAATTAATTTTTATTGAAAATTAATTTTTGTTTCAATGAAACTTTAACTATTCTATTTCTGGTTAAAAATTGATCTTTTTTAGTTTAAAAATTCAACTATTTGGTTGAAAATTGAACTATTTGGTTAAAAAACTTTGTTTTTTGTTGATAGTTTGTTCTTTTTAAAAGAAAATTATTCTTCCTGGTTGAACACTCAACTATTTGTTTGAAAATGTATGTATTTTGTTGAGAATTCGTCTTTTCTGGTAGAAAATGATTCTCCTTGGTTGAAAATGCAACTATTTTAATAAAAATGTATGTATTTTAATGAGTATTTACCCTTTTAAGCAGAAAATTAGTCTATTCATGTGAAATTAAACTATTTTGTAGAAAGCTCATCTTTTTGACTTGAAAATTCACCAATTTTGATGCAATTTTTTTGCTTTATTGACTGAAAAATCTTTCTTGGTTGAAAATTCGTCTTTTTGTTTCAATTCAACTGTTTTTTATTTAAAATAAAAATATTTTTTTGGTTAAAATATCTACTTTATTAATTCTTAAGAAACAGTAGGATTTGACGCCCCCCCCCCCCACCGGATCGTCTGACGGTATTTTTAGATTCAAATTTTCCTTTAAAAAATGGGTTTTCAAAATCCATAATCCATAAAATCTTCTTTCTAATCAGAAAATTGCATTTTCTTCTCCCCGAGGTGACACAAAACATAAAAGGTCAAGAAATCAGTTTGAACCTTAAAGTTAAACTGACGGAAAGGCGTTAAGTTCTCTAAACCGGAAGATGGTTTCCTTGTGAGTCTCGACCGAGGTCTCGACTTCAGTGGTTTGGTCTAGTTCTTGAGTCTAGGAATCTCGATTCTTGGTCATTTTTAGTTCTCTGTTCTGTATCCAGTCTGCAGCGAATTTTGCGGAAATGTCGGTGTCAGTCGATTTATCAGTAAGGCACGGAAATAGGTGGATACGTTCCTGAACGCGGTTCACGCGAAATGGGTCCCCGCGAGGCGTAACGTAGAGTGTTTTCAGGGCCCCGGGCAGGGCAGATAGGAGGTAGTTAGCAGAGGCAGACTCGTAAGATTTCGGTGTGGTTGTACGTGTACCTCATCCTGTTCACCCAACCCGCGTTAAGCAGCTTTCACAATGCTGCTATCATTTTCTTACTACAGACTTTTCCAAAATCCATTTTCCCCACATTTTTTACTTTTCCTCAGGTTTTAGCCATTTTCTGAGTGTGTACCTTAGGGTGGTCCAAAAAAAATCAGGTTTGGAATTTCCGAAATGTTTATGCACCATTGCATCCCTATGGACAAAAAAATAGCTAAGAATGGCCCAGTTCGACGAAGAAGATGTAGATTTTGAGACAGTGAGGGTACGTGGGTTAGCGTTCGCAGATGATGAGGTTGTTATGGCAGAGTAAATCTAAGGCTTCCAAAGAATGTTGATCAAACTGAACACAAGTATGAAGAACATGGGGTTAAAAATTAACGTAAATAAAACAAAAATTTCGGTGTTTGAAGGAAAAGATGAGAAAACAATATGCAACATTGTCCTAAGTAGTGAGAGAATAGAACAAGTTGATAAGTACATATATCTTGCTATGACGGGGAATTTTGCTCATCGGGATATATTTTATTACTCTAATTTTTAGTTACAACATGATATTTGTGAACAAATCAGAATTAGAATTATTTTTTGGAAATAAATGTAATTGTGACTTGGTACAGGTAATTTCTGCAAAAGAATGATAATTTTGTCTTTGGAAGAGCGAATTCCAACAAAGAAATATGATTTGACAATTAGAACAGGGAATTCCCGTAAAGAAATATAATTCTGAGTTGGTACAGGGAATTTTTGGAAATAAATGTAATTGTAATTTGGTACAGGCAATTCCCACAAAAAAATTAGAATTTCAAATTTGGGAGAGAGAATTCCCGTAAAGAAATGTAATTCTGAGTTGGAACAGGGAATTTTTGGAAATAAATGTAATTGTAATTTAGTACAGGCAATTCCCACAAAAAAAATTAGAATTTTGACTTTGGGAGAGAGAATTTCAGTAAAAAAATATAATTTTGACAATTAGGACAGGATATTCCCGTGAATAAATATAATTTAGGCTTGGTACAGGGAACTTTTGGAAATAAATTTTAGCTTCAGTAAAGAAATAAAATTTTGACAGTTAGCACAAGGGATTTTTCTGGAAAAAAAATATAATTCTGACCTGGAACAGGGAATTTTTGAATATAAATGTAATTTTGACTTGCTACAGGCAATTTTCCCCGAAAAATTAGACTTTTTACTCTGGAACAGGGAATGTTTGGAAATAAATATATTTCTGACTTGGATCAGGGAATTTTTGGAAATGAATATAATTTTAACTTGGAACAAGGACTTTTTGAAAATATGTGTAATTGTGATTTGCTATAGGCACTTTCCGCAAAGAATTATAATTTTGACGATTGGGACAGAATATTCCTAAAAATAAATATAATTCTGACTTTGACAGGGATTTTTTTAGAAATAAATGTAATTGTGACTTTGTACAGGCAATTTCTATATAGAATTAGAATTTTAATTGCGGGACAGGGAATTTCAGTAAAGAAATATAATTTTGACAATTATAGGATAGTGGATTTCCGTAAATCAATATAATTCTGACTTGGAAAAGGGAATTTTTGTAAAAAAAATGAAATTATGACTTGGTGCAGGCAATTTCTGCAAAGGATTAGAATTTTAACTTTAGAACAACGACTTTTTATCAAAGAAATGTAATTTTGAGAATTGGAACAGGAATTTTTTTCGGAAATGAATATAATTCTGACTTGGAACGGGGAATTTTTGGGAAGCAAATATAATTGTGACTTATGGTAATTAATTATAATTAATTAATTAAATTGTATTTCCGCAACGAATTAGAATTTTGACACTGGAACAGGCAATTCCCGTAAATCAATATAATTCTCACTTGAAACAGGGAATTAGAAAAAATGAAATTATGACTTGGTGCAATCAAATTCCGCAAAGGATTATAATTTTGAGTTTGATACAGGGAATTTCAATAGAGAAATATAATTTTGAAAACTGGGATAGGGAATTCCCGCAAATAAACATAATTCTGACTTAGAACAGGGAACTTTTGGAAATAAATGTAATTGTGACTTGGCACAGGCAATTTCCGCAAAGAATTAGAATGTTGATCTCGGGACAGCAAATTTTAGTAAAGAAATATAATTTTGACAATTAGAACATGGAATTTTTGAAAATAAACATAATTCTGACAAGGAATAGAATTTTAACTTTAGGACTTGGAACCGGGAATTTTTGAAAATAAATGTAATTGTGACTTGGTATGGGCAATTTTCCCAAAAAAAATTATAAATTTGACTCTGGAACAGGAACTTTTTGGAAATTAATGTAATTGTGATTTCCTACAGGCGAATTCCGTGAAGAATTATAATTTTGACTTCGGGAGAGCGAATTTCAACAAAGGAATATAATTTTGCCAAATGGGACAGGAAATTCCCCGAAATAAATATAGTTGTGATTTGGACAGGGAATTTTCAGAAATAAATGTAATTGTGACTTTGTACAGGTAATTTCTGCAAAGAATTAGAATTATAACTTTGGAACAGTAGACAGTAGACAGTAGACAGTAGACAGTAGAGAGTAGACAGTAGAGAAATATAATTTTGACAATTAGGACAAGGAATTCCCGTAAATAAATCTAATTCTGACTTGGACCGGGAATTTTTTGAAATAAACTTAATTGTGACTTGATACAGGCAACATCCGCAAAAAATAATTTTAACTCTGGAACAGGAAATCTTTAGAAATAGTCATATTTCTTACTTCGAACACGCAATTTGTGAAAATAAATATAATTCTTACTTGGAACCGGGAATTTTTGGAAATAAATGTAATTGTGAATTGGTACAGGCAATTTCCGCAAAGAATTAGTATGTTGACTTTTGGACAGGGAATTCCCGTAAATAAATATAATTATGACATGGAACAGGGAATTTTTGTAAATAAATCTGATTGTGATTAGAATTTTTACTTTGAACAGCGAACTTCAGTAAAGAAATATAAGTTTGACAATTTAAGCAGAGAATTCCCATAAATAAATACAAATCTGACTTTTAACAGGAAGTTTTTGAAAATGACTTGGAACAGACAATTTCCGCAATGAATTAGAATTTGGTTTTGGGGACAGCAAATTTTCTGAAAAGAATTATAATTCTGAGTTAGTACAGTGAATTTCCGTAAAGAATTATAATTTATATCTTAGGTTCGCCTTAGAACAGGAAATTTCGTCAAGAATTATTGTTTCTACTTCAGCATAGGGAGTTTTCGTAAAGAATTATAATTTGACTTGGTACAGGGAATTTTTAACATGGTACGGGAATTTTGAAAAACAATGTTAATTCTGATTTAGGGAAGAGAGTTAAAAAATCCCTATTCCAAGTCAGAATTCATCACAATTGGAAACTTTCATTCTTCCAAATTTGGGAAAAAAGACTTTACTATATTTCTAAATTATGATAAAAAGATTTGTAAATAAATTTAATTCTGACTTGAAACATGGAATTTTGGAAATGAATTTATTTGTGATTTGGTATGGGAAATTTTCTAAAATAATGATATTTCTGAGTTTGGACGGGAATAAATAAATTAAATATATAAAAAATTAACGCTGAGAATTATAATGTTGTCTTGTTACAGAGCATTTTTGACATAGAATGGGAATTTAGAAAATAATTTTAATTTTGTTATAGAAGAAGGGAATTGAAAAAAAAAAAACTCGTGTTCAAATTCAGAATTATAATTCTTTTACAAAATTCTCTATTCCAAATCAGAATTATAATTATTTAAAAAAAATCTCTGTTCTAAATCACAAATCTTTAAAATCTTTCAAAATGTTAAGTAATCTCTTAAAATCTTTCAAACTATTTTGTAATCATTAAAATCTTTTGTAGTCTTGACCGGGAAAAAGAAAAAATTGACAGGGAGGAAACCGGAATTCAAAATCACCCGTTAGGTAGACATAAAAAACTTACCGGTACGGACAATAAGATTTTTGGGAAAATTTTAAATGATTTAGGTTTTATTTTAAAAGATTAATTTTAATTTTTGAATATTTCAAAATATGTCGAAAAACGATCTGAAAGATCTTGAGACCATTTATTTAACTTTGCAGGATTTTAAAAAATTATAGGAAAAATGCATTATTTAAAAACATATTCCAAAATTTAAGAAGGAAAGTATTCGAAAATAATTTAAAATTGAAGAAAATTTAAAAAAATTGAAAACAAAATGTAGATTTTTGAAGATTTCGAAAAAGAAGCTTTTGAAGAATATTGGAAGGTTTCCAGTGGATACAAATTTCGTTTTGAAGATTCCTGGGAAAATTTTCAGTGATTTTTTATTTTGGAAAATTAATTTCAAGACTCTACTGTCACTCTTTTTATAAACTATTTGTCGCCACACTTTTCTGTCCTGGCATACTTCTCTAGCTTTTCTCACGTCCATGCATTTTTTTATACAAGCTCTCGTGTTTCTATGGCTTCTTAGTCTGTTTTTTCCACACATTCTAACCGTCTGCCGCTGGGCATTCTGCCACTTACTTTACTTGTATACACTTATTTCGTTAGTCGTTCATCTTCCATTCTTTCAACATGTCCCAACCACCTCAACTGATTTCTTTCCCATATGTCAACTATTGTCTCTTTTCCACTACATTCTTTGAGGATTATTTCGTTTCTCACTTTGTCCATCAGTGTTTTCCCGCATATTGTGCGCAGATGTTTCATGCCAATCGCGTTAATTTTACTCCTGCCCTTTTCTTGACAGGTCCATGTCTCGCTACCTTATAGCACAGTCGGTACAAATATAGAACTATGTATTGCCATTTTAGCTTTTTTTTATATGTTTTTATTTCTGTTTCTGAGAATGGACCCTGCTCTACCGATAACCTTCTTACCCTCATTTATGCGCCTATCTAACTCCCCATCTATCTTTCCATCGCTAGTGAATAGGCTACCCAGATATACGTACTTGTCAACTTGTTCTAATCTATCATCATTCAGGACAATGTTGCACATGTTCTTCATGCTTGTATTAAGTTTATTCAACATTCTTTGCAAGTCCTCGATTGGTTCTGCCATAAAAATCTTGTTATCTGCGAAAACTAACCCACGTACCTTCACTGTTTCGAGATCTACACCTTCTTCGTCGAAGAGGGCCATTCTTAGACACTTATCCATAAATATGATAAATAGTCATGAGGACATAACGCATCCTTGTTTCACGCCTTGCATGATTTTGAAATAAAATGTTGAAGCTTTTTAAGGATTTGGAATGGTTTCAGGATAATAAAAAAATGTTCTTGAGATTCCTCGGAAGATATAAACTGAATTTTATTTTGAAAAATTAATTCTAAGATTTTATTTTAATTAATTTTAATATTTTTAAATTGATTCCAAACTTCTAAAAATCCTGAATGTATTTAAATTGTCTCGAATTTTGCATAAAATTTGGTAAAATCCTGTAAAATACAAAAATTATACTCTTTTGACATATTAGAAATCTTCAAAAATCTGTTTGGCTTTTCTCAACAATCTTAGGAAAATTATAATTATATAATCTTGAAAGCAAATATAAAAAACAAATTTAAAAACATAGTTGCTGGAAATTTTTATTTTGTATTCAAAATTATTTTTCTACTCAAATTATACTTTGGTTGAAATTTTTTTTACTGAAAAAAATTTGTTTGTTGTAATTACAAATATTTTGTCGAAATTTCGTCTTTTTATTTAAAAATTTATCTCTTTTAGTAGAAATTTAACCTTTTTTGGTTAAAGTGCATCTGTTCAGTTGAAAATTAATCTGTTTTGGTTGAGAATTCAATTATTTTGATGAAAATTCATCTTCTTTGGGTGAAATTAATTGCCTCTGATTTAATATAAAAGCAGTTTATGATTGAAAAATAAACTAATACATTTTCGATAAGGATTGATCTATTTTCGTAGAATAATTCAACTGCTTTGTTTATAAGTTAAACTAATTTGTTAAAAATTAATCTATCTGGTTGAAAATTGAACTATTTGGTTGAAAATGAACTTTTTCGTTGAAAATTAATATTTTTAGGTTATTTTAAATTATTTTTTTTTGGATTAGGATTCAACTATTTTTTTGAAAATTCATCTTTTTGGATGAATTCAACTGTTTTTGATTCAAATTTAACATTTTTATTAGTAAAAATATCAGTTGTGTCTCGCATTTTTCGTAGAGAATTTATATTTTTTGATTGAAAATTCCACTATTTGGTTGAGAATTATCTTTTTTATTTAAAATTTTGATTTGACGTATCTGAAACATTCAAAAATCTTTTTGAATTTTCTCAAGCATCTTAGAAAGATTATATTATTTTACATAAACTTAAGAAACTGAAGATATAAAATTTAAAAATAAATAGTTTTTCGAAATTTTTATTTTGTATTAAAAATTATATTTCCCCTCAAATCAAAAAACTACATGCTAGTATAAACTTATAAAAATAGTATTCGTAGCCCATTAAGAAGTAAATAAGTCGTTCAAACCTCCCCTCACATGCTTTCTCTCCCCTACTCTTCCTACATTCCCCTAATTCCCCTCCCCAAACTTCAACCTTCGCTTACTCTCCCTTGTCCAACTTCTTCTTCACCTACTTCCCTCTCTCCACATCCCCTCCTCCTCCTCATTTCTCCCCCTCATTTTCCCTTTCTTCCCCTAATCTCGCTCTGCTAATTTGCCCCCACTTGTCCTACTTCCGCTACCTTCATTTTCTCTCTTGTCTTCTGCTACCCCTCCCTTTATTTCGCCTTACTTCCTCTGTCCCCCCTCCCCTAATTTTCCCTCACATTCAATATTTCCCCTTCCCTCATTTCCCCTACTTCCCCTGCCTCCGTAAGTTGTGAAATGTGAGTTGAAAGTTGTGAGTTACGAGTTGCGAGTTGTGAGTTACGAGTGAGGAGTTCCCCTCACTTCCCCTTCTTGGAAAATAGTAAGACGGATGGATGGACGGACTCTTTTTTTACTTTTGGAAGAGATTTTTGATTTTGGTGTGAGTGCTACTTTAAGTTTCGGTCGCCCACCCGCGCACAAACACAGAGAAAACCCGAAGCAACGTACGTGTGGACCATCACGTTGCACACGTTCGTGCCTGGCTCTCTCGTTCATTTCGGACCTGAAGACCGAAGGCAGATCGATCGGACGATTTTCCTCGGGGTTTTCCTCGACGGTCACCCCGCGACGAAACGAGTAAGTAGTCGCAGCGACTCGCGTTTCTAGGACGAAGAAAAACAAACGCGCCCTATATAGTATGGTATAGTATCTACTATATATCACCGTTCCCGGAATTAAACTACTCTTCTTTCTGACCTCTACTTTCTTTTTTCCGAAAAAAAATACCGGGAGGATCAAGAATCACCAAGTCGGGAAATTGGAAAAGGAAGCTTTTCCTTCTTTTTTTATGTAGGGCAGTTAAGACGTATTAAATTTATTTGAAATGATGGAAACTAGAACTTTAACCTCGGCTTAAAACTAGAGCTCCGCGGTTGTCCGGTTAAACATTTAAACAATTCGAATAACTTCTGAGTATAACCGATTAGATAATTAACCTGTGGAAAAGTTAATTCGGTTAAACTTTCCATTGTTTTCAACTTCTTTTTAGGGTTTCGTAGCCCCGGGCCAAAACCCTTATAGTTTCGGTCGGGTGTTCGTCCGTCTGTCGTACTTTTTTCCAAGGAAGGGAAGTGAGGGGAAATGAGGGGTGGGGAAGTAGGGAAGTGACATGAAATGAGTGGAAGGAAAGTAGGAGAAGTGAGGGGAAATGAGGATGGGGAAGTAGGGGAAGCGAGGGGCAATAAGAGGAAATCATAGGAGGGGAATTAGGAGAACTTAAGGAGGATTAGAAAAGTGACAAGATATGAGAGGAGGGGAAATATGTAAAGTAGGGAAATGAGGAGAAATTCGGGAAGGAATGTAGGGGAAATAGTAGGAGGGGAAGTGAGGGGTAATGAGGGGAGGAGCAATAAGAGAAATGAGGGCAGGGGAAGTAGAGGGAGCGAGGGCAAATAAGAGGAGGAGAAGTAGGGGAAATTATAGGAAATTATAAGAGGGGGTAGCAAAGTCAGAGTATATGAAGGGAGGGGAAGTATGTGAAGCAAAGGAAATTATGAGAAATTGATGAAGGGAAGTAGGGGAAATGGTGGGGGTAAACTAGGGAAATTTAGGGGTAATGAGAGAAAGGGAAATAGGGGAAATTAGGGACAGCAAATAGGAGAAGTGAGTGTAAGTAAGGGGAAGTAGGGGGAATGATTAGAAATGAGGGTCAGTAGGGGAGGAGAACGGAGAAGTGAAGGCTGGGGAAGGGAAGTAGGGAAAGGGGAGTGTTATTTTGGAAAAAGGGAATTACTATATTATGACTTGGTATATGGAATTTTCTAAAAGAATTATAATTCTTAGTTTGGACGGCGAATAAATGGAATAAATGTTTGTAATGACCTAAATTTTCAAATCTACTTTTTTGACATATTTCGATATAATTCGACGCCAGGAGCCCGAAAGTGTAATTGTTCGCGTCTTCGAGACGCATCGATGGACTTATTGTTGAAACTTTCATGACCTACCAGTAAATATTTATTAAATTTCAGAAAAATGGTTTCTTCTTTTTATATGAGAAAAACTTTTTTGATATTCAAAATACAGCAATACTATATATGTATTGTAATTGTTCGCTTCTTCGAGATGCATCGATCGACCTATTGTTGAACCTTTTATGACCCGATAGTACCGATTAATGAAGTTTACAAAAAAAATTTCATTCTGTTTATATGAGAAAAACTTTTTTTATATTTAAAATACAACCATACTATATCAAGTTTATTTGTTCGCATCTTCGAGACACATCGATCGACTAATTATTGGTTCTTTATGACCCATCAGTACTGTTTTGTGAAGTATCAAAAAAAATTGTGTATTATATTTATATGAGAAAAGCTTTATTCATATTAGGAATACTACATTACTGTACAATGTATGACATGTTTGTTCGCGTCTTCGAGATACGTCGAATGACCTGTTGACGAACCTGTCATAACGTCTGATGATCTAACAATACCAATTTATAAATTAAAAAAATATATTGTTTACCTTCTGGTTATGAAGAAAACTTTTTTAATATTGGGAATACAACCGTAATGTGTATGTTATATTTGTTCACGTCTTTGAGACTCATTGATTGACCAATTGAAGAATCTTTCATGACCTACCATAACCTACCAATAGCGTTTTTGAATTTGTTAAGAAAATTATTTAACTTGTTTATCAATTGATTGTTTTTGAGATTGGGAATATAACAGTACTGTATTTAATGTAATTGTTCGCGTCTTCGAGACGCGTCGATTGACCTATTTGCTATTTACGAACTTTCTATGACCAATGACCATTCTTGATCAATCAATTTCGCGGCTTGGAAAGTTTAAGAAAAATGATTATATTGTTTATATGAAGAAAACTTTTTTTTATATTTGGAATATAACACTACCGTCAATTAAAAAGTTGTTCATTGTAGCATGTTGCTGATTGAAATCTTTAAAAATTATTTGGAATCATTTAATTCTTTTGAACTCTTTGAAATTGACCGGGAAAACCGGAAATTACCGGCAATATAAAAGTATCCATCAGGTTAGACACTGTGAGATTCTATGATCTAAAATTTAGTCTCGAATCCCAAACTGAATTTCAAATATGATGTCACAGAAATTTTGGAAAATTGAAATCCAAATTGTTCAAAGTGGAGAGTATTAAAACTTGAAGGCAATTCGTTTCGGAATGCGATAAAATTTTCAGAAAAATAAATATTTGGAAACGTACCTTTATAAGAACACCAAATTTTATTTTTGATCCATCATAACTCGATAGTGTACACCAATTGCAAGACAAAAATGAAATGTTACAAATCTTGGAATTAGACAAATGTTTCCAAAAGTAAAAATATAAATGTGAAGGAAAAAGAAATGGAGACAGATAAAAACTAAAATCAAGGGAAGTCAAAAAAACAGAGAAGAGGAAAAACAAAGAAAAAGAGAAGATGAAAAGAACAAAAATAAAATGTTTAAAATCTTGGAATTGGAAAAATGTTTCCAAAAGTAAAAATGTAAGGGAGAAGGGAAAAGAAATGGAGAAAGGTAAAAATTAAGATCGAGGAAAGTTAAAAAAAAGAGAAATAGAAAAAAAAGAAAAAATGAAAAAGACAGAAGGAAGGAAAAAGAATGGAAAGGAGAGTCCGGTTTGGCGCGTTATCGAATTAGGAGTGCTCGAATCGACAGCGATTCTCCTGGATGCTCGAAGCTTCCAAGGAACATGTCGGTTCCTCTTTCGCCCTCTCTCTCTCACTTTTTGAATTTATATCTCTCTCTCATTTCTAGTGCAAACGGCCCTCACAAATTCGAGGATAGGAGGTGCCTTTGTCCCGGGAAATTCGACGCTGATGCAAACGTGTGTGTTTTCCACCGACGTAGCAAAAAGTAATTTTCTTGGTCATTGGTTTAAAAAAGTTCTACTTTGCAATCCTTTCCAAGCTTTAAAAATTTCAAGAATTAGTCTTGAACCTGAACTGAAATTCCAATCGAGTTTGACATTCTTCCAATTTCGGATTGCATCCAAATTTTTGATTGCATTCAATTTTGGACGCTTCCAATTTCGGATTGCCTTTATATTTGGATACTTTAAATTTCGGAATGCCTTCAAATTTGGAAACTTTTAATTTTGGATTTCCTTAATTACGGTTTGCATTCACATTTGGATGCTTCCAAATTTAGATTGCCTGAAAATTTGCATGCTTCCAATCTGGGATTGCCTTGAAAATTAGATGCTTGCGGGTGGCCCTCATTTCTGAATGCCTTCCAATTTGGATGATCCAACTATGAATAGCCTAAATTCTAGATTGCTTTAATGTTTGAATACTTTTAAATTTACATTGCCTTGAATTTAAATTGCCTAAAAATTGGGATGCTTCCATTTTCTTATTGGCTTCAAATTTAGATGCTTTCAATTTTAGATTGCCTTCAAAATTGGATGATTTCAGTTTTGGACTACTTTAATTCTGGATTGCCTTGAGATTTAGAATGTCTTAAAATTTGCCAGCTTCCAATTAAGGATCGTCTTATTCAAATGTGGATGCTTCCAGCTTTGGACTGCCTTAATTCTGGATTGCCTTCAAATTTGGATGCTTTTATTTTTGGATTTCTTTTAATTTACATTGTCTTCAAATTTGGACGCTTCCAATTTCGGATTGCTTTCATATTTGGAAGCTTCAAATTTCGAAATTCCGTCAAATTTTTTATCTTTAACTTCTGGATTGCCTTAATCTAGGCTATTATTCGCACTTGGATGCTTTCAAATTTGGATTGCCTCAAAATTTGCACGCTTCAAATTTGGGATAGCCTTCAAATTTAGATCCTCGCGGGTGGCTTCAATTCTAGATAGATTCCCTTCCAATTTCGGATTGCCTAACCTCTAGATTGCTTTCAAATTTGTATGATTCTAAGTTTAGATTGCCTTAGATTTACATTGACTTAAAATTTTGATGCTATTTGGATGGTTCTAATTTTGGATTGCCTTCAAATTTGGATTGCCTCAAAATTAGAATATTCCCATTTTAGACTGCCTTAATTCTGGATAGCCTTCAAATTTGGATGGCCTCAAAATTATTATTATTATTATTATTATTATTATAGATTAGCAGTTCGAACTCGAAAGTTCATTGCCTCATCTACCCGAGACCGCCACACATCTCTGTCTTGTGCATTCTCCATCCAGTTTAAGTAATCATGTCCTAGTTCTTTTAGATCATCCCTTACATTTTTCTCCCATCTGTTTCTCGGTCTGCCTAGGGGTCTCTTACCAGTCGGTCTCCCTCTTAAAACTTGCGCCACTGTTCTTTCATTGCCCATTCTTGCTACATGCCCCGCCCATCTTAATTTACACGCTTTCATTACTCTATTAATATTTGCTGACCCGTAGAGAGCGTGCAGCTCATCATTATGCAGTTTTCTCCACTCGCCGGTCTCTTCGACCCTTTTTGGACCATAGATTTTTCTAAGTACTTTATTCTCGAAAACTCTAAACCTATTCTCTTCTCCTTTCGTCAGCGCCCACGTTTCACACCCGTACATGACGACCGGCATTATTATCGTTTTGTAAATTCTTACTTTGATGTTTCTAGATAGCGATCGCGATTTTAGTAGCGTGTTTGCTGCATAATAGCACCCATTGCCAGCGTGTAGCCGCGCATTGATTTCCGTTTTAATCTTATTTTCGCTAGTTATAATAGACCCGAGGTATTTAAACTCGTTAACCCTTTCGAATTTCATATTTCCGGCCATTAGATCCCCGTCTTGATTACTTTCTCCGGACCTGACGACGGTCATATATTTTGTCTTCGATTCGCTAACTTCCAAGCCAATCTCTTTGGCTTTTGCGATCAAGATTTCTGCATTTTTAGCTACCGTTTCTTTATCATCCCCTAGTACGTCGAGATCATCCGCATATCCAAGAATTTGTATTACCCCATTGAGGGTAGCACCGGTCGGATTCGCCTGCACTTGCCTAACCACGTATTCTAAAACTAAGTTAAAAAGGACGCACGAAAGTGCATCGCCCTGTTTCAGGCCATCGCGGATCGAAAACTCTTCAGATAAACTACCGTTTACGCGTATTCTACCCTTACTGCCGCTTAAGCAAATTTCGATAAGTCTAACCAATTTTCTTGGCACACCCAAGAACTCTAGGATCCAGTACATTCGCGCGCGTATAATAGAGTCGTAAGCTTTTTTAAAATCGATGAATAGCTGATGTACTGCTTCATTAAATTCCCATTTCTTTTCTAACAGTTGTCTAATTGTAAACATTTGATCGCTTGTAGATCGGTTTCGGCGGAATCCACACTGGTAATCCCCAATGATTTCCTCGGCAAAAGGAGTTAGTCTACTTAGGATAACATTAGACAGGATCTTGTAGCACGAAGGCACAAGCGAAATTCCCCGATAGTTGTTACAGTTAGTTTTATCGCCTTTTTTAAAGATGGGAATAATGATAGAGGTATTCCATTCTTCCGGCATGCGTTCTGTTTTCCAAACTGCGCGTATCAATTTACAAATTTGCGTTGTGAGGCAAGGGCCTCCATTTTTTATCAGTTCTGACGGTAGGTCATCGATGCCCGCGGCTTTGTTATTTTTCAACTTCTTTATGGCCATTTCTATTTCTATATCAGTAGGATCGTTAATTAATAGATCAGCAGTGTGGATTTCGCCAAGATTACCTTCAACGGGGGCTTCGCGTACATTTAATAGTTTATCGAAATAATCTTTCCATAAATTCAGTCTCTCTGTCGCATCGGCTACTAGATTGCCATTTTCGTCCCTCATTACTTCCGTTCTACTTTGAAAGCCTTTCCTTATAAAATTGATTCCCCTGTACATCTCACGCGGGTTATTTTGTTTATTATGCGCTTCTATTGCTAGTATTTTATTCTTTTCCCACTCCCTTTTCTTGGATCTATAGAGCCTATTTGTACTTTTGCTAATCTCGAGATATTTCTTATGTGTTTGATCGCACTTATTTTGTAAACTACTTAGTCTGGCCTTCCGACGTTTCTCAAACCAGAGTTTGCACTCTTCGTCAAACCATGGTTTGCTTTTGGTTACTTTCTTAAAACCTATCGTAAGTTTCGCGGTTGCCTTTATCGCCTTTTTCGTATTGCTCCACAGGGTTTCCGGGTCCTCCTCGTGATTATTGTTATCGTCTCTCTGTTCTTGGAGAGCGTCGAAACTATTAGAAATCTCAACTTGGTAATTTAATGTTTCTGTTGCTGTTTTGAACTTATCTATATTGAAACGAACTGTTGGCTCTGTGCGGCTTGTTTTCTTACTTAACGCTAGCCTAGATCTTAGTTTTACTATCACGAGAAAATGGTCTGAATTTAAATCCGCTCCCCTATACGATCTTATATCGAGAATGTTTGTATGACGTCTTCTGTCTATTAGAACGTGATCAATCTGATTGTGAGTATTACCATCTGGTGATGTCCAGGTGGCCTTATGTATATTTTTATGCTTGAAATATGTGCTTTTGACAACGAGGTTCTTTGAAGCTGCAAAGTTTATTACTCTGGTTCCATTATCATTACTGACGTCATGCAAACTTTCTGATCCTATTGTAGGCCTATACATTGGTTCTTTTCCAATTTTCGCGTTGAAATCCCCCAATACTATTTTTGCGTCAAACGTTGAGAACTTGTCAAAAAACCTGCTCGATTGTTTCATAAAAAAGATCTTTAGTGTCTTCGTCTTTGTCCTCGGTGGGGCAGTGCACATTGATTAATACGTGTTTGCTGAAATTACCCTTTAGTACAATGTATGATAACCGGTCGTTAATGAATTGCATGTCGATAAGTGCTTGCGAAATTCTTTTATTAATAAGAAAACCAGTCCCCAGTCTTTGCCCCTTAGCTCCTCCCCAGTAGAAAGTATAGTTATCCCTAGAAATTGACGCGAAATCGCCCGACCAGCAGGTTTCTTGAAGTGCTATTACGTCAGTTTTGTATTCAATTGCTATCTTAATAAGTTCGCTAAATCGGCCAGTTTTTAGACTACGCGCGTTTAGAGTTCCCACCCTTAGATCTTTAACTGTAGTTTTTTGTTTTTGCAAGTTAGCCATGGTAGTTTCAAGATAATCCGCACGTTAGGATCCTATTCCGATCGTAGGTGAGTCCACTGTCCCAGGAGTGATAACCCCCATACCTCCCTAGGTCTAAGTATGGGAGCTTTCCGACTCTGACAAGGACCATGTCAACTTGTCGTCAGACACATTACAGTTTCATCCTCGTACCCTAACGTCCCCCTGCAAGGCAGCGCGCCTACTGGCATCAATAACCCTTTGGCCCTATGCAGGCGAATCATTCCACACATCCCTTGCGGGCAGTGTCATCGCTGCAGTGTCCAATGGGCAGCAGGATTTTTCCCTTACAAAATTTTTAGTTTTGGTTCGGGTATAGTTTCTAGGTGGGTACACGCGGCACCTTGGCTTGCCAGAACCCACCCATTGTGTATGAACGCGAATGGGTGGGTCCCCCCAAGCCATGGTTGTCGTGTACCTATTTTTTACCAGTGCTAGATTCACCACACCCACGACTGGCTCCTATCGGCTGTCCGCGACTGCTTATTCTTGTATTCGCAGTTAACCTTGGGGGCTGTTCAGCCTTACGGGCCGTTCCTCTATCCGCAACCTGAGGACGCGCTACGTAGTGGTGATAGATGCTTCTAATTTAAGATTGCCTTCGAATTTGGATGCTTCTAATTTTTCATTTTCTTCATTTTTGGTTACTTTCAAACTTAGATTCTTGCGGATAGCTTTATTTCTGGATTGTCTCATAATTTGCATGCTTCAAATTTGTGATTGCATTCAAATTTAGATACTTGCGAATTGCCTCCAAGATAGAATGCCTTTCATTTTGGATACTTCAATTTCGGATTGCCTCAATTTTCTTCAGAATTTTGATGCTTCTAATTTTATATTTCCTCAAATTTACATTGCCTTGAAATTGGGATGCTTTCACTTTCTGATTGCCTTTAAAGGATGGTTTCT
>CAKNYM010050267.1:40494-50899 GCA_932195095.1 Andricus curvator
CTCGTTACAAAGGATTTTAGCATGAACCTTATAAACTCCGGTTTTAGCCTCATTGGCGTGGGGCACCGGGAGTTTAATAACGTTGTCATGCTGAGGGAAAACAAGGCGCGCAGATGTGCACAGATTATTTTGAATGGGGATAGAAATATGACTTTTGAACAAATCTTCCCATTCACATCCTCTTTTTAGAATTTTTATTTTGCATAAATATCGAAAAACTGAAAAGGAAGTATAACATTTGTTTACATGTAAACCTTCCTCAAGTCAAAGGAATGTTTGTGCTAAGTTTCAGAAGCGTATTTATTGTGATTTAGGAGAACACTCGATACAAAGGATTTTAACATGAACCTTATTAACTCCGGTTGTAGCTTCATTGGCGTGGGGCACCGGGAGTTTAACTACGTTGTAATGCTGAAGGAATAAAAGGCGCGCAGATGTACGCAGATTCTTATAAATGGTGAGAGAAGTATGGTCCTTGATCAAACCTTCCCATTCACATCCTGTTTTAAAAATTTTTGTTTTGTATAAATAATGAAAAACTGAAGAGGATGTATAACATTTGTTTACATGTAAACCTTCCTCAAGTCAAAGGAATGTTTGTGCTAAGTTTCAGAAGCGTATTTATTATGATTTAGGAGAACACTCGATACAAAGGATTTTAACATGAACCTTATTAACTCCGGTTTTAGCTTCATTGGCGTGGGGCACCGGGAGTTTAACTACGTTGTCATGCTGAGGGAAAAAAGGCGCGCAGATGGACGCAGATTCTTATAAATGGAGAGAGAAGTACAGTCCTTGATCAAACCTTCCCATTCACATCCTCTTTTAAAAATTTTTGTTTTGTATAAATAATGAAAAACTGAAGAGGATGTATAACATTTGTTTACATGTAAACCTTCCTCAAGTCAAAGGAATGTTCGTGCTAAGTTTTATTAACTCCGGTTTTAGCCTCGTTGGCGTAGGGCACCGGGAGTTTCACAACGTTGTCATGCTGAAAGAAAAAAAGGCGCGCCGATGTGCGCAGACTCTTATGAATGCAGATAGAAATATGGTCTTTGAACAAAACTTCCCATTCAAATCCTCGTTTTAGAATTTTTATTTTGCATAAATATTGAAAAACTGAGGAGGAAGTATAACAGTTTTTTACAAGTCGGCACCGCGAGTTTAAAAATTGGATCTTCATTTTTAATGCCCTTGTCTCTAATGCGTTTATCTTATCCGATTTGGTCGAATTATCGTGCCTTATCCCTATTTAGGCCTGAGAGTCCACTATCTCTCCTCGCTTTGTGTAATCCTGATAGCAAAATGTGCGGTTGCACGAAATGCGACACTGCACCAAAATCGAATTCCACTGCAACCCATTAGATGTCCTAAGCCTCTAGATACCTCTGTCGAAACCGTGAGGTTTAGGGTGTCTTGAAGCCGAAAACCAGAATGAAAAAGACATCACGCAAAATCACTGTTTTTGTCATCAAATAAAAGGGGGGGGGTAAGTGAATGGTTCGTAACGTAACTATACGAAGACCAATTATAACTCTTCGGGGCTGTCCATAATTGTTCATAAACTGTCTCCCCTAGTTAACGACTTTAGTTTTGCCCCCCCCCCCCTCCCACAGTAACGTAACCATTAGCTAAGCACTGATTTCACATTTATTCTGGGATTTTTTGTGTTTCTAGAGAGTTCAAAAAAATTCATTTTCAAAAAAAAGGAAGATGAATTCTTTACAATAAAAGATGAATTTTCAATACAAGAGGACGAATTTTCAACCAAAAAGTCAAAATTTTGACCAAGTAATTAAACTTCTAACAAAATATTTGAATTTTTGGTCAAATAGCTGAATTTTTAACCTGCAATGATGAATTTTCAACCAAGAAGCATTATTTTCTACCAAAAGAAGAATTTTCAACAAAATACATCAATTCCAACTAAATAGTTGAAGTTTCAACTAAAGAAAATAACTTTTCAATCAAAATTTGAATGGTTAAATTTGCAGTTCAAAAAATTTCTTTTCACGACAAATAAAAACGAATTTTCGAACAGTTTAATTCAACATAAAAGACGAATCTTTAACAAAATAGTTGAATCCTCAAACAAATGAAAAAATTTTCAACAAAGTAGATTACTTTTTTGCCAAACAAAAAGTAATTTTCAACAAAAGAGTTAATTTTTCAAGCTAAAAAGTTGAATTTTATAAAAAAACAGTTTACTTTGAAAGTGAAAAAGAGGAATTTTCAACAAGAAAGGTAACTTTTAATCAAGAAAGATGAATTTTTAAACAAATAGTTGAATTAGCAAATAAAAGAGAAAAATGTTCGACCAAAAATGTAATCATTAAATTTCCAGTTAAAAAAATTATTTTTTCAACAAAATTTCATGTTTTACCCAAAAAGACGAATTTTCAACAAAAATTTAATAATTAAATTTTCAGATAAAAAAATGCATTTTTACCCACACAAAAACGAATTTTCAACAAACCAGTTAAATTTTCAACCAAAGAAGTGAATCTTCAAAAATTATGAATTCACAACAAAGTAGGTCAACTTTCAATCAATTAGTTGAATTTTCAATAAAAAAAAGATACCAAAAAGATGAATTATTATCCACAAAATAGTTGAATTTTCAACACAAAAATATGATTTTTTGACAACAAATTTAATTTGCCATAAAATATTTAAGTTTTTAAATGAATAGTTAAATTTTTAATCAAATAATTCCATTTTCTACCAAAATAGTTGGGCTTTTAATAAAAAATCTGAATTTTCAGGAAAAAGGTCATTTCGAACCAAATAGTTTACTTTTCTACCAAATCGTCGAATTTTCAATTAAATAGGGCGAATTTTCTACAAAACAGTTGAGTTTTCAACAAAACAGTGAATTTCAAACCAAACTGTTGAATTGTCAACTAAAAAACATGAATTCTTAACGAACCATGTAATAGTTGATATTTCAACCAGAAAATTATTTTAATATAAAATAATAAATAGTTGAAGTAAACCAAAAATATGAATTTTCAATAAAAAAGTTCGTTTCCAACCAAATAGTTTAATTTTGTACCAAATAATTGAATTTTGAACCAAAAAGATGAATTTTACACCAAGAAGATTAATATTCTACCAAAAAAGACGAATTTTAAAAAAGAAATGTTGAATATTCAAGCCAAAAAGATGAATTATCTACAAAATAGTTAAAATTTCAACTCGAACATATGATTTTTCAACGAAAAATTTAATTTTCTAACAAATATTAAATTTTTCAAATAAATAGTTCAATTTTTAATCCAGTAATTGCATTTTCTATCAAAATAGTTGGATTTTGAACAAAAAATATGAATTTTTGACAAAAAAAGTTAATTTTCATCGAAATAGATTAATTTTCTACCCAATTGTTGAATTTTCATGCGAAGAGGACGAATTTTCTACAAAACAGTAGAAGTTTTAACAAAAAAAGGTGAATTTTCTACGAAACATGTAATATTTGAGATTTCAACCAAAAATATTTTAATTTGAAATCAAAAACAGTTAAATTGAACCAAAAAAAGACGACTTTTCAACAAACTACATGAATTTTCAACCGAATAGTTGAATTTTCAAATCATAAAGGATAAATTGTCAACCAAAAATGGAATAATTAAATTTTCAGTTTACAAAAGTGATTTTTAACCATACAAAAACGAATTTTCAACAAAACAGTTAAATTTTCAACCAAAGAAGTGAATCTTAAAAAAATATGAAAGAGATGAATTTTCAACTAAAATGATGAATCTTCAGTAAAAAAAAATGAATTTTCAACAAAAGAGTTCAACCAAATAGTTGAATTTTCAACCAGAATAATACATTTTCAACCAGAATAATACATTTTCAGTTCGTATTTAAGCGACATAACACAGAAAAAACTAGGGTTTCCATTAGAACCCATTTTTGGTTCCAAAGGAGCTGCAACATAAATGAACCCCACTTGCTGAAAAGGAACCCAAAACGATAAATGAGCTCTAAATGATACCTCAGTTGGTGTTCTAAAGGATCCCAATTGTAATTGAGCCTATTTATAAGGAACCTTTTTTTCGCTTTGCCCACTTCGACATTTTGTTCAAGTAATATCATAATTTTACCTTAAAGCACACATGCAATCGAACTCTGATGGACATGACTTAATGAAGATAATTAAAGTACAAAATATTACCGCAATTTAAGTAGATATAATAATAATAATTATTATTATACCATTAACCAATTCCCTTTCGGGGTAGGCGTGACTTGCTCGGTTGGAAAAAAGTAGTGTGTATGGTGGGTATATAGGTATAGGGTAGATAGGTATATAGGTGTTAGGTATGGATATTTTAGATTGATCTGGAATTCTCGTGTTATTTATTCAAATGACACGTTCATTCCGCAACACTGCTCCGACCCAGGTTGCTGATCAATCTCTCTAGCGATCACCCCAGGTGAAGAGCCTTACAAATTTATTATGTTTGGTTCCCCACTTGGGCCCATTTAGTATCCAAGGTCTTTGTTTCAGGCGTCATTCACTCTATTGTCACTATGTTTACAAACTATTTGTCGCCACACTTTTCTGTCCTGGCATACTACTCTAGCTTCCTTCACGTCCATCCTTTTTTTTATGCAAGCTCTCGTGTTTCTATGGCTTCTTATGTCTCTTCGGATTAGTGTCTCATTCACAGATTCTAACCATTCTTTTGGCGGTCTACCTCTGGGCATTCTGCCATTTACTTTACCTTTATACACTTGTTTCGTTAGTCGTTCATCTTTCATTCTTTCAACATGTCCGAACCATCTTAACTGATTTCTTTCCCATGTGTCAACTATTGTCCCTTTTGCACCACATTCTTTGAGGATTATTTCGTTTCGAACTTTGTCCATCAGTGTTTTTCCGCATATTGTGCGAAGACGTTTCATGCCAATCGCGTTAATTTTACTCCTGTCCTTTTCTTGGCAGGTCCATGTCTCGCTACCGTATAGTACAGTCGGTACGAATATAGAATTATGTATGGCCATTTTAGCTTTTTTTGATATGTTTTTATTTCTGAGAATGGACCCTGCTCTACCGATAACCTGCTTACCCTTATTTATGCGCCTATCTAACTCCCCATCTATTTTTCCGTCGCTAGTGAATAGGCTACCCAGATATACGTACTGGTCAACTTGTTCTAATCCCTCATCATTTAGGACAATGTTGCACATTGTTTTCTCAGTTTTTAACTCAAACACCATGATTTTTGTTTTATTTACGTTAATTTTAAGGCACATGTTCTTCATGCTTGTATTAAGTTTATTCAACATTATTTGCAAGTCCTCGATTGATTCTGCCATAACAATCTTGTCATCTGCGAAAGCTAACCCACGTACCTTCACTGTTTCGAGATCTACACCTTCTTCGTCGAAGAGGGCCATTCTTAGACACTTATCCATAAATATGATAAATAGCCATGAGGACATAACGCATCCTTGTGTTACGCCTTGCATAATATCGAACCAGACACTCAGTTTTCCATTTACTCTTACACTCGCTTTGCTGCCTGTATATATTGATTTTAATGCTTGTAGGAGCCATCCATTGACTCCGTACTCTTTAAGGACTTCCCAAAGTTTACTTCTATTTACCTTGTCAAATGCTTTTTCTAGGTCAACAAATGCACAGAAAACTTTCTTTCCTACTCTTAAGCTTTTTTTTGTTTGATAAATACAATTTGCAGGTTATGTAGCAAAGTTGTCTACATAAAGGCATATTCATATGCAATAAACTTTTCGTCTTAAGTCATCGGTCGATAAATGTAGATCGATCCCTAACAACCAGCAAGCGGTTGGTTTGCGAATGCGCCTCCATGTTGTTCTTTAAAAGTGCGCTCTAATAAAGGAACCCTTTTGGCTCTCTACAGGTATCTATTGAAGCTCAAGTTCTAAGGGATACCAACTTTTATTCGAGCCGCAACTTTAGTGAACCCCCAGTTTTTTCTGTGAACGAGAAAAAGGGGAAGTTTCTTGATTTTTTTATAATTAGAATTTTTTATTCAATAATTTTTTTCAAAATATCAGTCTCACGATAGGGATATTAGAATGAATCTTTTATTCATGTTGCCCTCAATCAAATACCAGTAATTTGTGACATAAAACCCGAGAGTAACCGAGCGTTTAGTTGAAAACTATAATTAAAAAAAATGTATACATTAGAGTTCGTGGGTGGATAAAACATAGTTATTATAGTGTAATTACTGTAAAAAATAATGTGCTACTTTATTTTATTGCTAAAAAATGTATTTCAGTACCATCAAACGGGGTAACTTCCGACATGTGGGGTAAATTCAGACACTCCTAAATTGATAGTTTACATTACTTAAGGGGGGTTTTAACCAGAATCTAGAACCAAATAAAGCCATAACTGGTTCTAGATTCTGGTTAAAAAACCCCTTCAGTAACTCAAACTATCAATTTACGAGTACCCGAGTTTACCCCATATGTCCGAAGTTACCCCGTATGACGGTAATTAACAAAAATTATATTTTCGTTTCTAACGCTGCGAGCTTCAGTTACATCCAATCATTGTACTGATTACCCTGTATAGTTCTTTTTTCCTTCAACAGCATCTTCTTTGTAGTTTTTCTTCTTATTTCCCAACCCCTATCCCTATCCCCTTTCTATTCCAGTATTCTCTTATCCAGGAGTGGAAGAAACGCACACGCGAATCCAGCGAGGCCACTTTGGCCGCGTACCTTCCACAGCTAGAATTCCCTCTTCGTCCTCAGGAAGGGTGGCACCATGAGGGAGAGAAAGGGGATGGGTGGTCGAAGGGTGGTTACGAGCAAGCTTCTCTGACACGGGGTTCCAGGGGGGTTCGAACCAGGGGAGGATCGCGCAGAACGTACTAACGTGGAACATACTAACGTAGAAGTACGTGTATACATAGAGAGAAATATACATGTACATAAACACACACGTAGATGTAGAATGTAGATATAGCATATATAGTGCACATAGCGAGAGAGGACGGCTCTGGAAACACGTCGGTTCGCCGGCACTAAGTATAGGCGTCCTCGCGACGCCGGCCGTCAATATACCACCCCTAACTAACCCCCCGGGGGCTCTGGGTATTAGGGGTTGGGTGTGAAACGAGAGAAGCACGGTAGTTGGCTGAGCCGGGAAGACGGGGAGGATTCATGTCAGAGAAAGGGAGATAGTTGGGGATTTGATACCCGACCAAAAAAAAAAAGATAGAGTTACCCCTTTTTCCAAATTTGCAACATATAGGGAAGTCTTCGTTTAACAGTGAGAGCGAATCCAAGAATTATTGTTTCGGAAATTTTGAGCCAAGATTTTGGGATGAGCCGCGTGGCGCAGTAAGGAGGAAATGGCCTGATTTGTGGAAAAGAGCACCTGCCCATTATCGCAGCTTATTCAGCAATTTCTGGTGAAACACGGTCTGCACAACTTCGGCAGCCCCATACAGTCCTGATCTGGCTCCCTGTGATTTCTGTATTTTTCCCAAATTGAAGCATCCTTTAAAAGGAAAACTATTTCAAGACGTAGAGGAAATAAAACAGAATGCGACGAAGCAGCTGTTACCTATTCCGAAAGGTGACTTTAAGGAGGGCTTCCGAAAGTGGGAGGATCGCCGGAACAAGGTTCTGGCTTCCAGAGGGGTGTACATTAAACGGAATATCATCGCCATTGACCAAAATTAAATCTTACTTCTTTTACGCCACTAGGTTGGATACTTTCCGGACAGACCTCGTAATGGTTGGCCACCCGGTACCCTCCAATGATTGCCCACTTCATTTAAATATGCTAATATTAAAAAAAAAAAAAAAAACTTAAAATTAGGTCCGTATATCGATAAACAGGTGGCCAATCATTTCCTGAAATTTTCTACACCCCCCCCCCCAGCTCATATAAGACACCATGAAGTTTGCTTAGACCCCCCCCCCCTAAATATTACTATGATTTTATTTAAAGAATAAAATGTGTTAACAACAATAAGTATTTAGTTTTACGAACATAAAATTTTATCATTTCCCTTTTTCTCGGTTTTGTACTTAAAATGCGAACTGAATTAATAGAATCCAATAAGAAAATACAACTATTTTTGGTTGAAAATTGATTCTTTCCGGTTGAAAAGTCTACTATTAAATTTCAGTATAAAAATTCATCTTCTTTGGTTATCAATTTTACTATTTGGTTGAAAATTTATGTATTTTTTTGCAAATTCGCCTTTTTTGGTAGAAAATCTATTTTTTTTTTGCTTAAAAACTAGTTTGGTGAAAAATTAATCTGTTTTAGTTGAGGATTCAATTTTGTTTTTGAAAATTCGCCTTTTTTGGATAAATTCAACTGGTTTTGATTTAAAATAAAAAGTTTATATTTTGATTAAAAATTTTGTTTTAAATAAACATTATTTCAATCGAAGCCTATTAATTATTATTGTTAAATTGAATATAACCGTGAGATTTATTTTAAAGTTGAAAGATTTACCTAAATTCTTTTATTACTAATACATTTTTGGTTGAAAATTAATTTTTGCGGTAGAAAATTCAACTCTTCTGTTGAAAGTTGAACTGCTTTCCCAAAAATTCATTTTTTTGTAGAATATTCATAATTTTAGTTGAAAATTCATCACTTTCATTGAAAATTGAACTGCTTTGAGGAAAATTCTTTTTTTAAATTAATTTTTCAACTGCAGATTTAACTATTTGGTTAAAAAAGCAACTGTTTGGTTGAATTTGAGTTTGATTTGGTTGTGTTGATTGAGTTTATATTTTTGTTGAAAAATCATATTTTTGGGCTGAAAATTCAAGTGTTTTTTATAAAGCTCATATTTTTGGCTTAAAGATTCTACATTTTGAATAATTTTTTTATTCTTTATTGACTGAAAAATCTTTTAAGTTTTAAATTCAACTCTTGTTGAAGATTCGTCTTTTTAACATGATTTTTTTTCTGAAATTTGATCTTTTTTGGTTAAAAATACAACTGTATGCCTGAAAATGAATATTTGTTGGTTGAAGATGCAACTGCTTTGTTGAATTTTCGTTTGAATTTAAAATTAATTTTTTAAATGAAAATTTAACGATTTATTTAAAATTCACGTTTTTGGCTGAACATTAACTTTTTTGTTGAAAATGCGTCCATTTTATTATAAAATTTAATTTTCTTGTAGAAATTTCTTTTTTCTTTAATTGAATCATTTCTGTTAAAATGTATGTTTTTTTTCGAAAATTCGTCCTCTTTGACAGAAAGTTAATTTTCTTGATTAATAATTCAACTATTTGATTAAAAATGTATGTATTTTGTTGAGAATTCATCCTTCTTAGTAGAAAATTAGTCTTTTCGGTAGAAAATTTAACTGGTTTGTATAAAATCCTTTTTTTTGTTGAAAGTTAATTTTTTAATCAAAATTTAATATTGCATTTCGTGATAAAAATTGATCTCTTTTAGTTACAAAATGCAATTATTTGGTTGAAAATGTGTGTATGTAACTTGACAAAAATTTGTATTTTTTTTCGAAAATTAATCTCTTTGGCTGAAAATTCAACTATTCGGTTAAAAATATATGTATTTTGTTGAAAATTCTTCCTTTTTGGTAGAAAGTTAATCTTCTTAAAAATTCAACTATTTGGTTAAAAATGCTTATATTTTCTTAAGAATTCTTCTTTTTGGGTAGAAAATTAATTTTTTGGGATAAAAATTGAACTACTTTGTTGAAAATTCATTTTTTTGTTCAAAAATAATTATTTCTCTGAAAATTTAACTATTCATATTTGGGCTATAAACTGGTCTTTTTCAGTTTAAAATTTCATCTATTTGATTGATAACTGATGTAATTTCTGAACATTCTCCTTTTTTGGTATAAAATTGATCTTCTTGGCTGAAAATTCAACTATTTCATTAAAAATGTATTCATTTCGTTGGAAATTCGTCCTTTTTCAATAATTAATCTTCTTGGCTGAAAATTTAACTATTTCATTAAAAATGTATTCATTTCATTGGAAATTCGTCCTTTTTTCAAAAATTAATCTTCTTGGTTGAGAATTCAACTATTTGATTATAAATGTATTGGGCACAATGAAAAATAAAGAAGCAAAATTACATAAGGCGGGGACCTAATGGTATAAATATTGAAGACATTTTAAAAAGGAGGGGCTTGATAGCATACGTCTGATGCAAAATGTCACAAGAAGGGGGCCCAATAAGTAGGCAAAATGTCATAGAGAGTGAGCAAAATGTCATAAGGAGTTGGCAAAATGTGACAAGGAGTATGCAAAATGTCATAAGGAGTAGACAAAATGTCATAGGGAGTAAGCAAAATGTCATAAAGAGTTGAAAAATGTGAAAAGGAGTGTGCAAAATGTCACAAGGAGTAGGCAAAATGTCATAGGGAGTAAGCAAAATGTCATAAAGA
>CAKNYM010050267.1:51870-80532 GCA_932195095.1 Andricus curvator
AAAATTTCAGAAGTAGTAGGCAAAATGTCACAAGGAGTAGGCAAAATATCACAAGGAGTGAACAAAATGTCACAAGGAGTAGAAAAAATATCACTTGTAGTAGGAAAAATACCACAAGTAGGCAAAATAACATTATGAGTAGGCAAAATAGCATAATAACTAGACAAAAATTCAATAAAAAGTAGACAAAAGGTCATAAGGGTCGGAGAATGTCATAAAGAGTAGGCAAAATGTCATAAGAAGGAGGCAAAATGTTAAAAAAATGTTAAAATTTACCATAATTGTGAAATGATGTGATGGAATGGTAAAAGTATAAGCATAAATAAAAAAATAAGAAAAAATAGGAGAGATAATGATGTGAGACATGAGACATGATGTCCCCAGAAGAGGGGACATAATGTGGATTGGGAATTTATTAAATTATTAGCCTAAATCTGATTTTAATACATGAGTTTTATTTAATTCAATGTATTCCTTTTCTATGTGCTTAAATTCTCTCTCTCTCTCTCTCCCTTTTCATTGAAACCTTCAAGGGTGGTTTTAACCCTTTAAATTGAATCTAGAGCGAGGAAAACGCATTTCTCATACTTTTGTAAATCAGTTAGGGGTAGCTTATTGCTTGTGGTTATTTACTACATCGGGGGTGGTTTAGCAGGCCTTGAGAGGGTATGAAATTACCAGATCCATTCAACATATTAGCCTGAATAATATCATACCAAGATTAATTAGTTCTTATTATTTGAGACACTTGAAACTAGAGTATTCTACTTTCAACCATGAAGTTGAACTTTTAACAAAAAAAAAGATTAAATTTCTACCAAAAGATATGAATTTTCAAATGAAAAAGACAAATTTTCAAGAAGTGTTGAATTTTCAATTAAGAAAGATTTTTTAGACACTAAAGAAAAAAATGCATGCAAAATATTAAATTTTCAACCCAAAGATAGGTGGTTTCTACAAAACAGTTGAATTTCAAACAGATAATTGAATTTTCAACCAAAAAGATAAATTTTCAGCCAAAAAGATTAATTTTCTACGACAAAAGACGAATTTTCAACAAAATATATACATTTTTAACAAAATAGTTTGATTTTCAACCAAGAAGATGAATTTTTTACCAAAAAGAAAGAATTTTTGAACTAAGAATGGTCAATTTTTAACACAAAATGGAATAGTGTAATTTTTATTTAAAAAATTAATATTATACCAACTAGTTTAATTTTCTAGCCAAAAAGACGAATTTTCTACAGAACATTTGAATTTTTAACAAAAAAGTTAATTTGCAACCAAACAGTTCAATTTTCAACCAAATAGTTCAATTCTCAGTTTAAAAAATTAATTTTAAACCAAAAAAAAAACTAATTTTCGTCAAATTATTTCAATTTGCAACCAAAGAGATGAATTTTCAACAAAAATTATGAATCTTTAACGAAGAAAATGAGTTTTGAAGAAAACAGTTCAACTTTCAACCAGTGAGTTTTATTTAACCAAAAAGTAGGGATTTTCAAAAAAGTAGAGGATTCAACCTTAACTAAAACAGATTAATTTTCAACCAAACAGTTGCATTTTTAATGAAAAATTGTCTTTCTACGAAAAAAGACGAATTTTCAACAAATTTAATAAATTTTCTATCAAATAGCTGATTTTTTAAACCAAACAAGATCAATTTTTAACCCAAAATGGAATAGTTACATTTTTATTTAAAAACTGAAATGTCAATTTGAAGAAGAACTAATTTTCTACAAAACTGTTGATTTTTCTATCAAAGAGTTGAATTTGATACCAACTTGTTGAATTTTCAAACTTAAAAGACACATTTTTTACAAAACATTCGAATTTGCAATAAAAAAGTTAATTTTCAACTAAACAGTTGAATATTTCACCAAACAGTTAAATTTTCAGTTAATGAAATTAATTTCTAACAAAAGTTTTCAACGAAAGAGATGAATTTCCGAGAAAAATTTTGAATCTGTAGCCAACCAATGAGTTCAATTTTCAACCTACAAATATGAATTTTCAACCAGCAATGTAATCAGTAATATTTCAACCAAAACAAATTTCAAATCTTAATTAGAAACTATTGAATTTAATTAAAAATAGGAATTTTCAAGAAAATAGAGGATTCAATTTCAACTAAAACAGATTAATCTTCAACCAACCAGTTACATTTTTAACCAAAAAATTGATTTTTGACCAAGGAAGACGAATTTTCAACAAAACAGAAAAATGTTCAACAAATAGTTGAATTTTAAACCAAGAGGATTAATTTTCTACCATGAAAGTCCAATTTTTAACAAAATACATGCATTTTCAACTGAAAATTACCTCCCAACTACAAATTTGAACTAAACGTTTCAAACAAAATAGGAATAGTTGAATAAATAAATTGGAATTTCAGTAATTTATAGACAAAAGAATAATTGTTTAAATAAAATTTGAATTTCATTTTTAATATTTTTAAAATATTAGGTTATAAAACTGGAAATTTTGAGTTTGAAAATAAAGTGTCGGACTTTATAAAATTGTATTAAATTGTTATTAACACATTTTATTTTCTAAGTTTATAAGATCTTAGTAAAATTGGGGGGGGGGGGCAAATCTCACGGCATCTTTTCTTTCTTTTAGTGATTAGCAGACTTGAAAATATCTTACGTAAAAAATGGTTTTGACCCCTCCGCCATGTAAGACAGCATTACAAAATCGTTGACCCCCCCCCCCCCTCACTCTAAAGACCTTACGTAATTTATGCACGTCCCCTTAGAAAAAAATTGTCCGAAGTAAACAGACTGATAAAAATAACACAACTCACAGAATCTCTTTCATCACAAATCCTCTTCACCTAAATTTCCTGATTCCTATTGTACGAATCTTCGAAAAATCCGTGAGATGACCTTCTCTTTTCGGGAGTCCAGCATGAAATCCCCAACTCGAAACCACTTCGACTATCAGAGTGAGTGAGAGGGAAGATAACCTATCCTAGAGAAAGGGTGAAAGGTAAGGGGCAAAGGGAGAGAGAGAGACCTAGAAACACGCATACACACACACACACACACAGAATCAGTCCATGAGTTCCAGCACAAGGGGGTGGTGGGTGTAAAGCGTCCTCTCCTATGTCCCGCTATCCTACACTATTCTCTATCCTGTCCTATTTCATCCTATTCTATCCTATCCCATCCTGGGCTGGCTTAGTTTAGCTTAGGATCCTGCACCCGGGAACCAGGGAAGCGAGGAGAGATAGACAGATAGATAGAAGATAGAGGATAGAAGGAGAGAGGAGAAGAGAGGAGAGGAGAGAGGAGAGGATAGATGCTGAGAGAGTGAGTGAGGGTGAGAGAGCATAGGGTTGGTAGGACATTGCGGATATTCGCTATCCAGAGCAAGCTCGAGCTGGTCGCAGCAGTATAGTGACTATTACTATACCTATAGTACAGGAGAGACCGACGGCATCCTCGCGCTCTGGCTGGCCATCCTGCGACGTAATCAGCGAGAGAACCCTCCCTTCACCCCTGCCAATTCCACCCCTCGGTGCCTCGTTTCTCGCCACCCTCGACAGCAACGCGCCCCCTTTGCCCCCTTCAATCCCCTTTCAACCCCATAGCATCCCTTACCACTTCCCTGTGGCAAGCATCTATCTGCCCGTCTATCTATCCATCCCAGATGCACTGGGTGTCCAGCGGAATAATAGATTCCACATGGAACTAAGGATCTAACGAGGAAACTGATCATTGGTCGCGAATCATGTCACTGATGTTCGCAGCGTTTATAAACGAAAATATACCATTTTTTTGGATTACTCAAATCAATTTTCTGTTGAATTATTCTTAAAATAATGTATTTTATGGTTTTAGATAGTACTAACTCATTAATAAACTTTAATAGGAACGTAAGTTCTATTATTTCGGTCTTACGATCAATTTGAATAAAAAAGACTAGGAGTATTCCGAGTCATTACTTTAATTATAAAAAGTTACATTCTCGCAACGTTTCGACCTCAATCTGTTGGTCATCCTCAAGCAAATTATACCTAATAAAAATGTTATAAAATTCTTTTATCTAATTAAAAAAATTACAATGTCATAGAACCAATTATAAATAATGAATTCAATTTACCTCAAAAAACAATTTTGGAAATTCAAAATTGTGGTCCGATGAAAAAAATTGAAACGGTTACCGAAATTTTTTTCAATTGGGAAAACTTCAAAAAAACAAAATAGGCTCCCAAAATTTAAAGAGTTACATTTAAAAAAAAATTTGAAGAGCGAAACCGCAATAGTCAAACGACGGACGTAGTAATAGTGACAGGTAAGAACGTGAGTTATGTTGGAAATATAGTACATAGTTTCTCATATAGAGAGCGCATTCAACTGCAATGAAAATAGCGCGCCAAGGCATTAGGAATTTGAAAATTTGATTAATTATATTGTCGTAACATTTATTTATATAGAGTATTTCTGTTTTTAAATTTATGTGGTCAAAATTCCAAGAGTGTTGTGACACACCTGTGTTTAAATTGCCAGTTCTGCAATCTCTTTTATGTTCTGTTATTCTCGTTTTTAACCTTCTACCAGTTTCACCAATGTAAACTTTATTACAACCTTTGCATTTTATTAAATAAACTACGTTAGATAAATTTTCAATTTTCTCTGAATCTTTCTTATTTATAAGACAATTTTCCAATTTATGGTCATTTCTAAAATATACGTTAATGTTGAATTTTTTCATAGCACTTTTTAATCTCTCTGATAAACCGTGTATACGTAGATCAGTTTTTTTGTAATTATCTAACCATTTATTATGTTTACTGGAACTATTGTAAATTTCATTGATTATTTCTTTAATAACACTTTCTAAAATAAAAATAAAGGTAGCGGATAATTATTTTACTGTAATGTAATTTTCAATTGATCTAAATTTTCTTTCCTGAACGTGAAATCACTTAGTTTTATACATCTATCTATTAATCCCTTAATTAATCCAACTTTTTGGTTAAATTGATGGTGTGAGTTATAATTCAAATATTGCCCTGGCCATGAAGATTTTTTGTACCAATTGGTAATTAAAGCTCCATTTTCCGTTTTTATAATTGACATATCTAAATAATTTAAGGTGTTATTATTTTCCAATTCAAAAGTAAATTGTAAAGATTCTTCGATACTATTAAATGTATTAATTAATTCTTGAATTTTATCAATAGGAACTATTGTAAATATATCGTCCACGTACCTTTTTTATAGAAAAGTGGTTTAAAACTTAATGTTGATAGTGCTCTATTTTCTATGTCCTCTAAAACAAGATTGGAAGCAATCGGAGATAAGGGAGATCCCATTGGACAACCTGATATGTTTGTAAAATTTTTGGTTGAAAATGAAAACAGTATTATTAAATACTGTTCTAACAGCTATTAATATTTCAGAGTTAGGAATTTTATCAAATATAGAAATCACATCTAAAGATAATAATGAATGGGTACTAGGTACATGTATATTTTTAATTTTTTCCTTAAAATCCCAACTGTCTTTAACAAAAGAGTGAGTCGTGCCAGAAACAGGTTTTAGAGTTTTTGATAAAAATTTAGCTAAGTTATAAGTAGGTGATCCAATGGAAGACACTATCAATCTCCATTTTAGGTCCAGCTTGTGAACTTTAGGTAGAGTGTAAGCCTTGGCCACAACACTCCCGTGATTTTTTAAACGATAAGCTAAATTCTCATTTATATACCTTTTATTTTCCCATCTTGATATAATATCATTGCATTTATCTTCAATGGTTGGAACTAAGCTGGTGTTAACTTTTTTGTATAATATGTTGTTTTGTAAAAGATTTTCAACTGTTTTAATATAATCATCCCTATTAGCTGCTACTGAAATATTACCTTTATCAGCTTTTAAAACAATTACATTTTTGTGATCATTTTGAAATTTTTTAACCGTTTCGGAGACTTTATTAGAATTATTAAATTTATTGATTTTAGTGTGGTTTGAAATTAAATCTGTGATCACTTTTCTGACATTTGCTTTTTTGTTATCGTCATCAACATTTTTTATACATTCTTCAATATTTGCAATGATATTATTAGATGGAATTTTGTTTGAGTTATAAGGAATACCAAATTTATTTCCCAAAGCCAAGGTTTCAGCTACCTCATTTGGAATTGTAACATTGGATAAATTTTTAAACCACAAAATAAACAATTTCAAGAATTATTCCATAAATTTAAAAACAGAAATACTCTATATAAATCAATGTTACCACAATATAATTAATTAAATTTTCAAATTCCTAATGCCTTGGCGCGCTATTTTCATTGCAGTTGATACGCTCTCTATATGAGAAACTATGTACTATATTTCCAACATAACTAACGTTCTTCTTACCTGTCACTATTACTTCGTCCGTCGTTTGACTCTTGCGGTTTCGCTCTTCAAAATTTTTTTTTTTTTAAATGTAACTCTTTAAATTTTGGGAGCCTATTTTGTTTTTTTGAAGTTTTCCCAATTGAAAAAAATTTCGGTAACCGTTTCAATTTTTTTCATCGGACCACAATTTTGAATTTCCAAAATTGTTTTTTGATGTAAATTGAATTTATTATTCATAATAATTATATTCTTTATAGCTAAAGTCACAGCAACACGCCAAAATCTTTGAAATTGAAAAAACAAATCAATTTAATAAGCATTGATAAACATCATTAATATGCATTCTTTAAGTTTGTAAATTGACACACAAATTATTGTACTTTTTAATAAAAATAGATTCTATCATTTTTCTTTTGTATGTAATATTTTCTTTTGCTAAAATTCTGATGTTTTTAAATTCAAAATCGAAATAATGATCAAAAGACCAAGCATGTTGAGATAGGCCCGTGTTGTTATTACCGATTCTGCAATCTCTTTTATGTTCAGCTTTTCGCGTTTTTAGTCTTCTGCTAGTTTCACCTATGTAAATCTTTGAACAACCTTTCCATTTTATGAGGTAAAGAACACCCGATAAATTTTCTATTGATTCTAGATCTTTTTTTTTTGGTGTTGTTCAAATTCTCTAATTTATTATTGTTTTTGAAATATACGTTTATATTAAATTTTTTAAGAGAACTTCTAATTCTTTCTGATAAACCTTGTATATACGGAAGAGTTAAGCTTTTATCATTTTTATTTAATGTTTCTAACCATTTTGACTTTTTACTCTTACTAGAATTGTTATAAATTTCACGTGTTCTTTCTTTAATTATACAATTTATAAGAGGTAATGGATAATTGTTGATGATTAAGGTTTCTTTAATTTGTTTAATATTATCTTTTCTAAACTGAACATCGCTAAGTTTCATGCCTCTGTCAATTAAATTTTTGATTAGTCCTATTTTTTGTTCAAAAGGATGGTGTGAGTTATAATTTAAATACTGACCAGAAAATGTAGGTTTTTTATACCAGTTTGTAAGAATTCGTCCATCATCTTTTTTTATCACTGACAAATCAAGGTAGTTTAGGGTGTTGTTTTCCTCAATCTCGTGAGTAAATTGAACCGACCCATCGATGCTGTTAAACACGTTGACAAATTCCTGAATTTTTTTAGTTGGAATTATAGCAAACACATCATCTACAAACGTTTATAAAACAGTGGCTTGAAATTTAAAAGTGGCAACGCTCTAGATTCTATGTCTTCTAATACGATATTCGATATGATTGGAGATAATGGAGACCCCATTGGGCAGCCTGATGTTGGTTTGTAATAACATTTATTCAAAGAAAAAACTGTGTTATTAAAAACTGTTCTAACCGGGACAATTATTTCGTTTTTTGATACTTTTGTTAAATTTCTATATAGATTTAATTTTTCTTCTACACATTCCATAGCCAAATCCAGAGGGATATTGTCTAACATGGACACCACATCTAGAATCAAGATACACCATGGAATGGGAAGAAGGAATTTTTAAGTCCTTTATTTTTTCTCTAAAATTCCCGCTATCTTTTAAAAATGAATCTGTGGTACCTTGAACTGGTTTAAGAACTTTTGCTAAATATGATGATAATTTGTATGTTGGTGAACCAATGGAGGACACTATTAATCTCAATTTAAAATTTTGTTTATGAACTTTAGGAAGAGCATAAGCTTTAGCTACAATCGAACCTCTAGATTTAAATCGCTAAAACATTTGATCGTTAATATAAAATTTATTATGCCACCTAGTAACAACCTCATTACATTTATCTTCTATTGTAGGAACCAAACTTGTTTTAACTTTTTTATATAGAGATCCATTGCTCAACATATTTTCGAAATCTGTTATGTAATCTTTTGTATTGGCTGCTACTGTAATATTGCCTTCATCAGCTTTTAGAAAAATAAGGTCTTTGTTATCTTTTTGATAATCTGTAATTTTTTCAACAAAGATTTATCAGGACATTTCCTGATTTTTATCGCTGTTCTGATTTTCTGATTTTTTATGCTATGTCCTGATTCTCCATGCCCGAAAACGATAATTCGTGATTTTTCTTGCGTGGACCTTTTTGGTTGCTGATTCAACATTTTAGTTCAAAAACCTTTTTTCGTTGTTGAAAATTTAACTATTTTGTTGAAAAATCGTTTTAATTGGTTGAAAATTAATTTTTCAACTAAAAATTCAACTATTCCATTTTTGATTAAAAATTAAATTTTAGGTTAAAAATTTAACTATTTTGTGGAAAAATCATTTTTACTAATGTTTTTGAAACTTTTGCTACTGAAAATTAGTTAAATTTGACGTAAAATTAGTTCGGATTCCAGAATTTAGTTCACTCACTCAAAATAAGCAACCTATCTACAGTATTATAAGCTAAACAGGGATGAATACCAGTAGGTCAGCTTTAAAACTGACAGATTGCTCTTTAAATCTGAATTACTGAAAAGTGAACCACTGATTTGCTTTAGTAAAAATATATGTTTTTAATCAATTTTTACTTCGACTTTAGTGTAAAGTTGAAGATTACTAGAAGGAATAGTGAAATACTACTAATTGTAATTAGTAAAAATGTTGGCTAAGGTTGACTCAAGCTTAAAAACATTTTGGACGTAGATTGTTTAAAATATTATTTGTTTATATAGGTATAGATATATTCATGTCTTCAGTAACTTTTTCTAATGAAAACTGATATGAAATAATCACTGAAATTTCAGTAAATCATATTTACTGATTCACTAATTCATATTTTTTCTCTAAATTTAAAACAGTGACAATTTCAGTTAAATTCAGTTACATTTAACTGATTCGTCAAGTGAAAAACTACTAGCATTTCCAATAACCCTCATTCAAAAATTGAAAATTCCAGTCATTTTTGACTCGATGAATCAGTAAACAAGAACTAAATCTCAGTGAAATTTACACTGATTGAAATGTTGAAAAAAAGACATTAACGGTCAGTGAATTTTTATTGACTCAAGTTTTTAGAGACTAGAGAATTTGATTTGATCGAATTTAATCAAAATCAGTGGCATTCAACAGAACTCAGCAGAATTGATTTGTATTATGGTCTTAAGGGATTATGTAAATTCAATGAAATTCAATGAAGTTTAAAGGAATTAATAGAATCGAACGGAATTTAATAGAAATCAATGGTATTCAATGGAATTGAACGGAATTCAACCACATTCCGTGAAATTCAACGAACATAACGCAATTGAATTAACCTGAATGTCACTACATTCAAAAATGTAAGTAAATTAAAATTGAATTCCAAGAATAGCGCTTAACTTAAGGCTAATTCAACGGAATTAAATGAAGAAAAAAAAATATATATATATATATATATATATATATATATATATATATAATTTAGGTGAATTCAACGTTATTTATTGAGAACCAGCAGAATTCAATTGAACTCAACAGAATTGATTTGCACTATGGAATGGAATTCAATGAAATTCAATGGAGTTCAAAGGAATTGATAGAATTGAATGGAATTTATTAGAAATCAACAGTATTCAATGGAATTCAATAAAATTCAACGAAAATAACGTAATTAAATTAATCTGAATTGCAATATATTCAAAAATTCAAATAAATTATAATTAAATTCCGTGGATTCTGCTTAATTTTAAACGAATGAAATGTTTGAAATTATAATTAGAATAAAATATTATTCAATGAAAAGAAGTAGAATTCAAGGGAATTTAAAGTAATTCAGTGAAAATCAGACGAATTCAACAGAACTTAACACATTTGATTTGAATTGCGAAATGGAATTGATTGAAGTTCAATGAATTTCAAAGGAATTAATAGAATCGAACGGAATTTATTAGAAATCAATGGTATTCAGTGGAATTCAACGGAATTCAATGGCATTCAATGAAATTCAACGAAACTAACGCAATTGAATTAATCTGAAATTTAATATATTCAAAAATTCAAGTAAAATATCATTGAATTCCATGAATTCTGCTTAATTTGAAAGATATTAAATGTAAATCAATGAAAAGAAATATAATTCAGGGGGATTCACGGGAATTGGATCGAATTTAGTAAAAATCAGAGGAATTCAACAGCACTTTAAAGACTAATTTAAATTCTGGTATGGAAATAAATAAAATACAATGAAGTGCAAAGGAATTAAAAAAATTGAACGGAATTTATTAGAATTCCATGGTATTCAATGAAATTCAATGGAATTCAACGACATTGAACGAAACTCATAAAAAAGCGCAATTAAATTGACCTAAAATTTAATATATTACAAATTTCTAGTAAATTATAATTAAATTCCAGGAATTCTGCTCAATTTTGAACAAATTAAATATCATTGAATAAAAAGAAGTAGAGTTAAAGGGGATTTAATGTAATTCAGTATAAATCAGCCATATTCAATCGAAAAGAACATAATTGACTTGAACTGTGAAATAGAATTGAATGAAATTGAATGAATTTCAAAGGGATGAATAGGAGCGAACGGGATTGATTAGAATCCAACAGTATTCAATGGAATTCAGTGGAAAGAAATAAAATTCACGGGAATTTGATCGAATTTAGTAAAAATGATAGGAATTCAACAGAATTTAACAGATTGGATTTGAATTCTGGTATGGAATTCAATAAAATACAATGGAGTGCAAAGGAATTAAAAAAATTGAACGGAATTTATTAGAATTCCATGGTATTAAATGAAATTAAATGGAATTCAACGACATTATATGAAACTCAACAAAAATAACGCAATTAAATTGACCTAAAATTTAATATATTCAAAAATTCTAGTAAATTATAATTGAATTCCAGGAATTCTGCTTCATTTTAAACAATTTAAATATCATTGAATAAAAAGAAGTAGAGTTAAAGGGAATTTAATGTAATTCAGTATAAATCAGCCATATTCAATCGAAAAGAACATAATTGACTTGAACTGTGAAATAGAATTGAATGAAATTGAATGAATTTCATAGGAATTAATAGAAGCGAACGGAATTGATTAGAAATCAACGGTATTCAATGGAATTCAGTAGAAAGAAATAAAATTCACGGGAGTTTGGTCGAATTTAGTAAAAATCAGAGGAATTCCACATAATTTAACCAATTTAATTTGAATTATGGAATAGAATTCAATGAAATACAGTGGAGTTCAAAGGAATTAATAAAATTGAACAGAATTTATTAGAAATCCACGGTATTCAATGAAATTTAATGGAATTCAACGACATTCATTGTATTCCAAGAATACCACTTAATTTCAGGAGAATTCGATGGAATTAAATTCAAAAATATAGAATTCAGGGGAGTTTAACGTAATTCAGTGAAAATCAGCGGAATTCAAGAGAACTTAACAGAATTGATTAGAATTTTGGAATGGAATTCAATGTAATTCAATGGAGTTCGAAGGAATTCGATAGAATTCAATCAAATTCAACAAAAATAACGCAATTGAAATAACTTGAATCTCAATATATTCCAAAACTTAAGTAAATTATAATTGAATTCCAGGAACTCTACTTAATTCAAAGTGAATTCAACAGAATAAAATAAAATAATTCCTGGGAATTCAATTTAATTCAGTGAAAGTCAGCGGAATTCAATAGAACTCAACAGAATTGTTTTGAATTATCAAATGGAATTCAATGGAGTTCAAAGAAATTAATATAATTGAACGTAATTTATTTGAAGTAGACGGTATTGAATAGGATTCAATAAAATTCAACGAAAATAACGCAATTGAATTAATATATATGTCAATACATTCAAAAATTCAAGTAAATTATAATTGAGTTCCAGGAATTCTGCTAATTGAATTTAATGTAATTCAGAAAAAATCAGCCGAATTCAAGAGAACTCTGCAAAATTGATTCGAAGTATGGAATGGAATTCAAGTAAATTCAATGGAGTTCAAAGGAATTCATATAATTGAACGGAAATTATCAGAAATCAATGGAATTAAATAAAATTCAAATAATATAAGGCAACTGAAGTTACCTGAATGTCAATATATTCAAAGATTCAAGTAAATTATAATCGTGTTCCCAGAATTTTTCTTAAATTAAGGTGAATTCAATGGAACTAGATAAATAAATAAAATTATTCAGGGGAATTCAATGTAATTTAGTGAAAATCAGCGGAATTCGACTGAATGCAAGAGAATTGATTTTAATGAAGAAATTTAATTCAAAGGAATTGAATAGAATTCAAAATTATTAAAGATAATCAAACATAATTGAATGGGAGTCAACGTTATTCAATGTCATTTAGTGGAATTCAATGGAAATAACGCAATTGAATCAATTGTAAAGTTAATATATTCACAAATTCAAGTAAATTATAGTTAAATTTCAGGAATTTGACTTAATTCTAAGCGAATTCAATGGAATTTAATGGAGAGAAATAGAATACAAGGGAATTTAATGTAATTCAGTGACAATCAGCAGAAATCAATAGAACTAAACATAACTAAATTAAATTTATTCAGGAAAAATATTTCTCCTTTCGCTCCGCTGGGATTCGAACGCCAGGTAAACTGATTTCCGGTCAGGTGCTCTAACCACTGAGCTACTAGAGAACTAGAGAGATCAGAGGAAGAATCCTTTTTCTGAAATACGCTTTATTTTGCAAGATGTTTTATACAAGTCAATTTTCACTAGGAACCTGTATTATCATCGGAGATGGTAACGATCGATCAGAAGAGAAATCCTTTCACACACACTGTGAAAATCGTTAACGTCATCTCAGACTAGATAGAGCTATAAATAAAAAAAATTTAATTTTAATTTATTCAGAAAAACGATCTTCTCATTTCGCTCCGCTGGGATTCCTAGTAAAAATTGACTTGTATATAACATCTTGCAAAATAAAGCGTATTTCAGAGAAAGGATTCTTCCTCGGATCTCTCTAGTAGCTCAGTGGAGAAGATCTTTTTTCTGAATAAATTTAATTAAATTTTTTTTTAATTTATAGCTCCATCTAGTCTGAGATGACGCTAAAGATGTTCTGTATTAGAGGATATAACTTTGATCGATATATTGTAGATTTCCATTTTCACAGTGTGTGTGAAAGGATTTCTCTTCTGATCGATCGTTACCATCTCCGATGATAATACAGATTCCTAGTATAAACATAATTAATTTTAATTATGGAAATAAATGTAATGGAATTCAAAGGGTTCCAGTTGAATTCCAAACAATTCAATTTAATTCAAATAAAGTTAAGTAGAATCGAAAGGAAAAATATAGACTTCAACGGCATTCAGTAGAATTCGACGGAATTCAATTACTAATAATTAGTTGAAGGCTAATTATTATATTTCTCGAGAAAAACTTTTGTTTGTGAATCTCGCATCAAATCAAGTATATGCTATATTTTTAATGTGTGTGTATTGAATTGTAGAAAGAGAAAGAGAGAAAAGGGAAAAAAGAGAGGGTTGGAGTAGTTGTTGAGAAAAATACCGACTTCACTTGATTATATCGGAGGGATTTAATGGAGCCTGCAGATCGAAGCGAATAAAAAGTCGCCGAGGAAATCATTTCAAAGAGTCGAGTCTGAGAGTTTTATATCCGGAAGTAGTACTTAATTTTTTTTTATTTGGGGTGGCTTCAAGAGGTGTAGTATTTACATTACCACGTAAATACGCAGAATTTTAAAAGTAGGTGTGAATAGCTGATAAGAAATGCATGATGAAAAGTGTCAGTAGAGTGAATAACACCTGAAACGAAAGACCTTGGAGACTAATGGGCCCGCGTGGAGAGCGGTAACTTTGTGAAGCTCTTCGCCTGGGGTGCTTGCTAGAGAGATTGATCAGCGACTTGGGTCAAAGCTGTATAATTTGTAAATTTTGGTCAAACATTTCTTTGAAAAATTAATGTATAGAGTTTTTTTGAAAACATTGGAAAGTTTATAACATTCTGGGTTGTCAAGTTAGGCTCTATTTAAGTGAGTTCTCTTAATTAAAATGTAAGGAATCGCTGCAAATTTCAAATCAGTCGAAAATTTAAGGATGTAAAATTAGGTATTTGAAATTAGGAATCTTCGAGGTAACCTTAAAGAGAATTTGAAGGCCTCAAAAATCAGGAGCAATTAGAAATTAGGAGCTTATCCAATTCTGAAAAAAAATTCAAATTGTGAAGCTAACTATTTTTCAGAACAATGTAAATTTTCAATATTCTATAACTATTTCAATTTCTCTGGGCAAATAAGTTTTTAGTCTTAGCCATTTTCGTAGTAAACGCGAAAACCCCGTTTTTTCAAAAAAAAACATTTTTTTGTCTTTTTCACTTCAACTTGTCGTAATTCAGCCAATTCTTGAAATTTTTAAAATCAATTTACAGGAAACCTTTAAATTCAACCAAAAACAGTTGCATTTTCATCCAGATATTTAAATGTTTAAGCCAAAATGAAAATTTTTCAGAATAAACTTGAATTTTAAATTTAAAAAAAAATTAATTTTTAACCAAATAGTTGAATTTTCAACCAAAAATATTAGTTTTACCCAAAAACTTAAATTTCAACCACATAGTTTAAATTTCTACCAAATTGTATAATTTTGAAGCCAAAAAGAGGAATTTTGAACAAAATAGTTCTATAAAAAGCGAAGAGATGAATTTTCAGCAAACGAGATTAACTTTCTACTTAATAAACAAAAAACGAATTTTCTACCAAATAGTTGAATTTTTAGATAAAAAATTGTTTTTCAAACAAAAAAAAACAATTTTCAACAAAATAGTTAAATTTTTAATCAGATGTGAATTTAAAAAAAAAAATAATTTTTAACCAAATATTTGAATTTTCAACCAAAAATACGAATTTTCAACCAAAAACTTACATTTCAACCACATAGTTTGAATTTCTACCAAACTTTAATTTTTAAGGCAAAAAGACAAATAAAAAAAAAGTTCAAGTTCAAAAAAAGCTCAAGTTGTGGATTTTTCAACCCAAAAATATGAATCCTCAACGAAAACAGATTCATTTTCAACCAGTTGAATTAAAAAAAAGACGAATTTTCAACAAACAAGATTAATTTTCTACTAAAAAAATGAATTTTAAACATAACACATAAATTTTCTACCAAATAGTTGAATTTTCAGATAAAAAAATAGTTTTTTACCCCAAAAATGTGAATTAAAAAAAAAATGAATTTTCAACAAAGTAAGTAAACCTTAAACTTTCAACCAAAAAAGATGAATTTTTAACCAAATAGTACAATTTTCTGCCAAAATAGTTGAATTTTCTATCAATTAGTTGATTTTTCGGATAAAAAATTAGCTTTTAACAAAGAAAAAAACAATTTTCAACAAAATAGTTGAATTTTCAACCGAATATATTAATTTTCAAGCAAAAACTATAATTCTTACCGAATAGTTTAAATTTCTACTAAATTGTTTAATTTTCAAGCCAAAAAGACAAATTTTCTACAAAACAGTTGAATTTTCAAATGAAAAACTACATTAAAAAATTCAACAAAACAGTTAAATTTACAACCAAAGGTATGAATTTGAAAAAATGAATTTTTAACGAAGTAGGTAAACTTTTAACCAAAAAAGATGAATTTTTAACCCAATAGTTAAATTTTCTACCAAAAGAGTTAAATTTTTAACCAAAAACATGAATTTTCAGTAAAAAACTTAAGTTTCAACCAAATAGTTTAAACTCCTAGCAAATTGTTTAATTTCCAGGGCAAAGCCCGAATTTTCTATAAAATATTTTAATTTTCTACCCGTAAATACGCATTTTCAACTAAAATTATAAATATTTAACAAAAAAAAAGAATTTTTTTACAAAGTAATTCAACTTTAAATCAAGTAGTAGATTTTTAACAAAAAAAGATGAATCGTCAACCAAAACAGATTAATTTTCAACCAAACAGTGGCATTTTTAACCAAACACGATGAATTTTCAACCAAAAAGATAATTTTTTACCCAAGAAGACTAATTTTCTACTAAAAAGACGAATTTTTAAGCAAATAGTTGAATTTTCTACTAAAAAACAATTTTCAAACAAATAGGTGAATTTTTTACTAAATAAGATATTTTCGCAACCAAAAATGAAATGGTTAAATTTTCAGTTAAAAAATTAATTTCCACCCAAAAATTAAACAAATTTTCAACAAAAAATTAAGTTTTAACAAAGTAGTTCAACTTTCAACAAAGTAGGTGAACTTTTGAGAAAAAATATGACTTTTTAATCAAATAGTAGAAGTTTCAGCAAAACGAGATGAATACCGAACGAAAGATATAATTAATAGTTAACTTTTTAACAAAAAAAAATATTAAAATTTAACCAAAAATAGTTGGATTTTCTTATTGGATTCTATTAATTCAGTTCGGACTTGAGAAGCAATGCAACGAAAAAAGGGTGAAAAAGGAAAGTATCTTGAAAACAGGGGAAAAAGTAACAATTTTTTTTTAAAAGTGAAAAAGAGGGCAATAGGGGAAATAGTATAAAGTCTGACATATGGAAGTGATTTTAAAACTTATTAAGTTCACAAAATTCGCAAACTTTTTAAAAATTTATCATGAGGAAACTTTCACTGCCCCCCTCCCCCTCAAATTTGCTTCTCAATTTGAAACGATTTTAAGTTTTCACTTTGTAAAGAATTCGACCAAATTTGGATTATTATAGATAAGAAAAATTCAAAATTTTAAATAATTTTCGTGAATTAAAAAGATATAAAAATTGGACCAATTTGGTGGTTTCGATTCACAGAAGAAAATTGAAAATAAATTTATAGCATCATAGTCTACGATTTATTTGTCTTTCTCTATCGATTACAATATCACGTACTCCACGCATGAATAATCTAATCACTGCAAAATTATATTACCACTCCACTTATGCGTCCAATATCTGGTTTATGAATCTGCCCCAGGGCTACGACAATTTTGGCAGTATTTAATTATTTCTTGAAAATTAAATTTTTTAATTCTGATTTTTCAGTTGCAAAAGGAAAATCCAAATCTATTTCGATTAAAAAATAAGAAACAAATAATTCAAAAAGTTTATTAATTTTCTAATACTACAGGTGCAATCGCGAAAATCTATCAATTTTATATAGTATTGTTTTTAATTAAGTGGAATTCACTTTGAATGAAATTTACGTTTGATGAATTGAATACAATCACCTTGAATTCCGTGAATTAAACTTTAATTCAATTAAATTGCGTCGAGTTCCATTAAATTTAATTGAATGTAATTCAATTCCTTATTTTTGAATTTCTTCGAATTTACTTTTTTTATTCTCAGATGAGCTGAATTCTGTGATGTATAATTAAATTGCGTTAAAATATAATTCCTTTGTATTCTCTTTAATTCAGTTCAATTCACCGTTACTTTTACCCAGACCCGCGTTTCTTAGTGCTTCATATTTACTTTCCCAAATGTTCAACTCGATATTACGTTTCGTGTGAACGTAAGTTGGTTTTTAATAAAATGTGAAAAAAGATTTTGAGGTTATGTTCATATGGCATTAAGTCAGCAACCAAATTTTTGTCTATTTAGCTCAATTCCATTGATTTAAGCTCTTATTCAATTGGATTCCATTCAGCAGTACTCTATTATTTTATATTACACTGTATTTCATTCATGCGGTACAAATTTAATTGATAGATATTGAATTCCATTGAATTCCATTAATTCAACTTTAATTCAATTAAATCACGTCGACTTCCCTTAAATTTATTTGAATAGCATTGAATTCCTAATTTTTGAATTTCTTTGACTTTACTTTTATTGAATTCAGATGAGTTGAGTTCCGTAATGTAAAATTGTATCAGTATGATATAAGTATGTTGTGGTAGGTCATGAAAAGTTCTTCTTTGGGCAATCGATGCGTCTCGAAGACGCGAACAAATATTATCATATACATTAATGTTTTATTCCTAATATTAAAAAAGTTGTCCTTATATCAACAAGGTAAACAAGATATTTTTTTATGTTTATAAATCGATATTGCTAGATCATAAGAGCTCACAGAAGGTTCGTCAATAGGTCATTCGACGTGTCTCGATGACGCGAACAAACTTATCAAATACTGCTGTACTGTAGTATTTCTAATATGAAGAAAGTTCTTCTCATATAAACAGAATAAATAAATTTTTTGAGAGATCATAAATCGGTACTGGTGGGTCATAAAAGTTTCAACAATAGGTCCGCGTCTCAAGGACGCGAACAAACACACTACATATAGTATTGTCGTATTTTGAATATCAATAAAGTTTTTTTTATATAAACAGAATAAAATTTTTTTTTATACTTCAAGAATCGTTACTGGTAGGTCATTAAAGTTTCAACAATAGATTAATCGATGCGTCTTAAGGGCGCGAACAAATACACTACATATAGTACTGTCGTATTTTGAATAAAAAAACAGTTTTTCTTATATAAACAGAATAAACCATTTTTTTAAACTTCATGAATCGGTACTGGTAGGTCATAAAAGTTTCAGCAATAGGGCGATCAATGCGTCTCAAAGACGCGAACACATATGAAGGGTCCGCGGTCTAAACCTGTTTAGAACCTTTCAGAAATTTTACACGGCGAAGTAAAATCGTTGCTATTTTTGCAATTTTCAATATCTTTTTAAACTGTAAAATGTTTTTTGTTCATTTACTAGAGAAAAATAGCCGAAAAGTGAGGTGGTCTAGAAATCTATTTTTTAATTTTGAATCTTTTTCATGCTCATTTTGCATAAAATTATTCATGATAAAATGGATTTCTGTTCTATCTTAATTTTAAAATACACGTTAGTTTTATCACATTTAAATCAAAATCGAACGTTATAGGATAAGTGTAAGCCATACATATGTTATCTACAAGGGGTCCAGCGGTCTAAACCTGTTATCTGCAGTGTTCGTTCCACGTTTTCTGCGTCATTTTGCAAGCTGCGGGCGAGTTTTATATGTCGAAATGTTTGAAATCGGATGTCGAAAATAGATGTGCTTGCAAACATTTAAAAAAGTTTATTGCAAAAGTTTTCTGAGTGTTAGTAATCGAGACGCGTCGCTCACCTTCGTCTTTACAGCGATCTGTAGACGACAACATCGATGACGACGTGAAAGTAGCCACTAATAATTTTCGACAAACACATACACTTAACTGCACACACACTGACATGTGTCTCACTGCCTTATACTACGAGTAAACTGAGCCGATTTGAGAAAAAACACGGATTTCCCATAAGACGTCATAAGCAGTTAACAGGTTTAGACCGCGGACCTATGCTGTAGATACTAAAACGCGATTTTCGAAAATCCATAAAAAAAACGAAAAGGAATTTTGCTGTTTCGTTTGCGGGATATTGACTGCATATAAAGAAAGTTCCAGAAAGTACAAAAAAATCAATTTCGAAAAAAATGTCAGTTAGCAGGTTTAGACCGCGAACCCTTCATATGCTAGATATCGTATTGTTGTATCTTGAATATCGAAAAAGTTTTTCTCAAACCTGGATATCAGCCGGAGCTGCAATTCTTCTAAAAATCGTGATCCTCTTTTACTTTTCGAGATACGGTGAACAGAAGAAGTTACACACGCACGGACATTTAAAAAAACCAGTGTGTGGCAGTGGGGCCACACAGCAGAAGTGAGACTTTGATAGATTAACTTAAAAATGTTTCGTGAGGAATCATCATGAGTTTTGAGGAGATCGCATAGTAAGAGAGTGCCGAGAGAGATAGAGAGAAAAGAGAAAGAGAGCATAAAAATTCTTTGCTTAGAGTGGCAGTAGTGGGGATATCGAAGAGGAGTCTTTAGAACGATTGCGAATCGCCGCACAAAATTGAGATTCGAATAGAGAGGGAAGGTATAGAAAGTATACTTGTGTGAGAAAGACAAAGAGTTATGAAATCCGTTCGTTTGGTCGGTCGTTTTTTTCAAATCACTACCGTGCCAAAAGAAGTTTCACTTCAAAAATTTTATTTCTGAACTCCTGGGGTCGAATTATATCGAAAAATGTAAAAAAATTATATATTTGAAAATGTAGGTCATTACGAACCTCCCTCTATGAGGAAGCAACCTTTATGAGGAAGCAAAACTAAAAATAAGGTCTCATAATTAGGAGGCTTAAATTTGTTAAGAGAATTCAGGGTTCTCAAGTACCTTATGTACCTGATATACAAATTTTCCAATTTTAAATTTGGTGTCTTAAATATCGAGAGGATGGGGTCGCCTTAACCCCCCCCCCCCAGGATCCGCCCTTGCTAAAGTGCCAATAAAACGTTTCGCATGAATGAAATTATGTAATCGAGCTCACTAAAAAAAAATTGTGTAGTCCCCTCTGAAGTCAGATTTGCGTGGATAATGGCATCGCTTCCCATGGATGATTCTCTAGTTTTGTTGTTCTGAGCCCTTGTACTCACGCCTTCAAATTGTTCGACTCATTGCACTCGGGGGCAATTTTTGTAATACGCAAGTCATGGCCATCAATGTACAATGAACCACCAATCTGATACAATTAATTCATAATTGTGAAATTACATCAAGTAAAACATTTGCTATTAAATATATCTAATAAGGGGGCCGTCCATGAACTACGTTACCAATAAATTGGTGGGATAGAGGTAATAGGGTGAGAGGGGGTAGCGAAGTAACGTTAGGAACTTAGATAACGTTTAGACGTTTCCTGGTTAGAAATTTTCACAAAATTTGCGAAGGATGACGCTGCAAAGGTAGTTACAAAAAATTTAATAATTTTCAAAATCACTTTCATCTTTCAGATCTCACACTCTTTCCCCTATTCTCCTCTTTCTCCCTTTATTAGGGTTTCGTAGCTCCGGGCTATTTCGGTCGGGTGGGTGTCCGTCCGTCCGTTGTACGACCTATATGGACATAAGGCCCAAAACTTACACAGGGCCCAAAATTAGCATAGTACCCTGTATGGACATTATTATATATACCATTAAGCCATTTCCCTTTCGGGGTAGGCGTGACTTGCTCGGTTGGGACATAGAGCCAAAAACTTACATTGGGCCCAAAATTGACACAGGGCCCAAAATTAATATAATGACCCAAATTTGTCAAAGGGCCCAAAATAGACATAAAGCTTATAGTTTACATAACAACAAAATTTAACATAGGGCCCAATATGGGCATAGGGCTTAAAACTGACATAGAGCCCAAAATTGACATATGACCCAAAATTGACCTGAAATTTACATAGGAAAAATTTGTCCTTTTTGGTAGAAAATTAATTTTCTTGGTTGAAAATTTATCTTTGTTAATCAAACTTTCAACAATTTTGATGGAAAATTTATCTCTGTTAGTGGAATTTTCAACTATTTGGTTAAAAATTTATCTTTGTTAATTTAAATTTTTAACTATTTAGTTAAAAATCCGTACTTTTTGGTAGAAAATTAATCTTATCGGTTGAAAATTTATATTTCTTAGTTAAAATTCCAACTACTTGGTTGAATATTTATGTATTTTGGTACAAATTCGTCCTTTTTGGATTCATCTTTTTTGGTTCAAAATTGATCTTTTTTAGTTGAAAATTCAACTATTTGGTTCAAAATTTATCTTTGTTAATTAAAATTTCAACTACTTGGTTGAACGTTCAAGTATTTTTCAAAATTCGTCTTTTTTGTAGAAAATTAATGGTCTTGGTTAAATATTCGTCGTTTTTTGTTAAAAAAATTATCGAGCGCGAAGCGCGAGAACCAAAAGTCGCGCGCGTAAAATGTATTTCAATAATTTTTTTACATTTATGCGATGTATTTTAATGCGCTGATTTACAATTAACATGGCAGTTCAAGTACCCGTAAATGTCACTTTTTTTTTAATAATTGTTCAATGCTTTTTATGATTTAAACTGATTAAATAAGGGGCCGTTCAAAAAATACGTAACGTCTTCAGATTGAATTTTAATTTTTGTCAATTAAATAATATAAATGGATTATTTCCTCAAAGGTTAAAAAGATGAATATTCTCTATAATTTTTATAATACAAGTTTATTTATATTTAAAATTCGCTAATTTAAATATATATATATATATATATATATATATATATAAAGTACAAATTATTTGAATATTTCAATGATATTAATATGTTATTTCTCTTTATGTTTTGAACTGATTAATTAATTATTAGCTGAGTCATCTTTTTTACAATATTAAATTACATATTATAATGAATTCTAATTTTTTCCAATTAATGAACATAAATTGATTATTTACTTTAAGGTTATGTAGTTGAATATTTGCTATGATTTTTATTATAAAAGTTTGTTTATATTTAAAACACCTCTATCCCAATTATATAATTTTTTCAAATGTTTGTGATGTTGTAAAATGAGTATCTGAATTCAATTTTTAAAATTATATGTACATATGTTTTTTTGCTAGAATTAGTTTAAAAGGTTATTAATAAATCAAATTTTCAGAAATGAAGGTTTCAATTTTGAAAAAATTTAAAGTAAAAATTGATTTTTATGTTGTGAACTGAGTAATTAATTATTGCCTGAATTATTTTGTTCACAAAAATAATTTACATAAAGGTTGAATTGTAATTTTTTCAATTGAGTGACATAAACTGATTATTTACTTTAAGATTATGTAGTTCAATATTGGCTATTATATGTATAATAAAAATATATTTAAAAGTTTTTGATGTTGTGAAATGAGTATCTGAATGTAAATTAAATAATAAATTCAGAAACTAAAATTTAGTGTTCAACGATGGACTTGCGATTCACAGATTCGGATATCAAAACATAATAAAAATTTTTGCACAAGACTCTAATCATAACCTGTACTTTATTTTGCTTAAAAAAAAATTGTGACAATTAAATTATATAATAATATGCAATAAAATTATATAGACAACATTATGCAAATATTTATTGAAATAAAATAAAATAATAATTTCAATTAAAAAGTTAGCGCGCGTTTGGTAGTTTAGTATATTTTAACAATTTAATGCACACTTGACTGTAACTTGGTATATAAATAACTTTTATATCCGCACATAAAAAAACTGTAGAGAAAAAATATGTTCCAACTTGTTGATCCTTTAGTATCGGATTCCTAACCATTAAAGTAGAATTGGGGTCACACAAAAAAAGTGAAACCAACGCCGTATAAAAAGCTACTCGAGGGATGAGGACAATATTCATTCACGAGAATCTGGATTCAAATGGGTGGAAAAATATCTACCGTAATTCATGTTTCCGAAACAGATTAAATAATTTAAGGCTTATCAGCCGAGTTTATAAAGTACGCGATATGAAAAATGGCGTGAAAAGTAAAATTTGTATTATGCATATAATATTTTTTATAACAAATGCATGATTCCAGACTTTTTTGTAAAGCATTCCTCATATGGAGGAATTTTGAAACTTTATTTTTATTTGAATATGGATTTAGAAAATTTTAGAAAGTTTCTATAATTACGGAAATTGTTTGCAATCACAAATTTTTAAAACTTTGCAAGTGTTGCAAATTTTGAAAGCCAATAACTTTCATCAAAATTCTCTAAAAAAATTTGAAAATCAATAAAATTTATTTATTTATTTTTTTAATTAACATCGAACAGAAATCTATTTTATCATGAATAATTTTATGCAAAATGAGTATGAAAAAGATTCACAATTAAAAAACAGATTTCTAAATTACCTCACTTTTCGGCTCATTAGAGACAAAAATAACCAAATGAAAAAATAGGGGAAAATCTTTGACATGTTTTTAAATGTAAGGATATTTAGAGTATCAAAAAAATTTCAAAAATTTCCGGTACTTTGGAAACTTTATTTTTATTTGAATATGAATTTAGGAAATGTTGGAAATTTTCTATAATTAGAGATTTTGAAAATGTTGAAAATCTGTTAAATTAAAAAAAATTTAAGTCTTTCAAATATTACAAATTTGGGAAATTTTGAAAATCTTGGACATTTTTTAAAATTCATACTCAAATAAAAATAAGTTTCCAAAGTACCTGACATTTTTGGAAAATTTTGGATACTCTGAATATCCTTAAATCTAATTTTTTTTTAATTTTAAAGATTTTCAAAATTATAAATATTTCTGAATTTTCAGAATTGCAAAATTTTTTTAAATTACAAAGATTTGCAAAGTTTCAAAAATTTGCGATAAAAAGGTCGAAAAAAAGGAGAAATAATTTGGTGTCTTACTCCAAATTTAGATTTAATTCACATTTTCAAAATTTTTGGTAATTTATAAATTTACCATGAATTTTCAAAATTTCCTTAATTCATATTCAAATAAAAATACAGTTTCCTAAGTACCATACATTTTTGATATTTTTTGAATAATCTGAATATCCTTACATTTTCAAAATTTTCAATATTTCGAAAATTTTCACAAATTTAAGGCTGCGTCTAGTTCTCCCAAAAAATTTTGGGGAAAAAAAGGTATGAAAAAAATTCAACAACTCATTCCAAATTTCAGGACGACGAGACACTAAAATATGAAATATTTTAAAATTTCAAAAATCGAGAGTATTTTCAACATTTTGCAGAAAATTTTGATAAAATTTGAGAATTTTGAATTTTGGCTTTCAAAATTTCAAAAATGTTGGGTAAAAATGTCAAAAAAAGGGAGAAAAAATGTTGTATCTTCCTCTAAATTTAGATTTGATTCATATTTTAAAAATTGTATAAATTCATATTCAAATAAAAATACGTTTTCCAAAATACTTGAAACTTGGGAAATTTTTAGATACACTGAATGTCCTATAAATTTCTTAATTTCAAAAATTTTCAAAAATTTCCAAGATTTTCAAAATTTGAAAAATTTGTAATATCTTAAAGACTTACCTAAAATGTTTTTTTAATTTAACAGATATTCAAAATTTCCGGTATTTTGGAAACTTTATTTTTATTTGAATATAAATTTATGGAATTTTGTAATTTTTCGATAATTACGGAAATTATTTAAATTTTTATCAAAAATTTTGCAAATTTTGAAAGCTAACAACGTACATCAAAATTCTTTACAAATTTTTGAAAAATTAAAATTTTTTTTAATTTTGAAAGTGTGAAATTTTTAAACTTTTGAAATTTTGAAAATTTGAAAATTAAAATTTTTTTAGAAAAGCTTAGATATGTTATTAAAAATTTGTGAAATTTAAGGATATTCAGAGTATCCAAAAATTTCCAGTACTTAGGAAACTTTACTTTTATTTCAATACGAATTTAGGAAATTTTCGATAATTACAGAAAAAATCATGGCAAATTTATAAATTACCAACGATTTTGAAAATATGTATCAAATCTAAGTTTGGAGTAAGAAACCAAATTTTTCCTTCTTTTTTTCAACGCTCTTATCAAAAATTTTGGAAACTTTGCAAATTTTGAAACTTAAAAAAATCTTTTAAATATTATTTTTTTTTAATTCTGGTATTTTGGAAACTTTATTTTCATTTGAAAACGAATTTATGCAATTTTGGACTAAATCAATTTACGAAGTTTTTGAAATTTTCGATATTATTGAAATTGTAAAATTATGGAAATTTATGGTAAATTTATAAATGGGCAAAAATTTTGAAAATTTGAATGAAATCTAAATTTGGAGAAACACACCAAATTGTTTCTTCTGTTTTTTTCGACCATTTTCTCTAAAATTCTTGAAACTTTGAAATCTTGAAAATATTAAAAATTTTGAAAATCTTTCAAATTAAATTTTTTTCTGTAAATCTTAAAAATTTTGAATATTTTTGAAATTTAAAAAAATTTTGAAAAGTTTCAAAAATCTTTGAAATTTTAGAATTTGTTTTATATTCGGGGAAATTAAAAGTATCCAAAAATTTCCGGTATTTATGAAACTATATTTTTGTTTGAATATGAATTTTTTAAACTTTCGACAATTACACAAATTTTTTAAATGGAAATGTATAGTAAATTTATAAATTACGAAAAATTTGGAAAAAATTAATTGAATCTAAATTTGAAGCAAACTTAAAATTTTGTAAATTTTGGAAATTCATGGAAATTTAGAGTATCAAATAATTTTCCTGCTTCCTTATTTATGCTTATTCCGTATTTCCTTATTTAAACTTGACGATCACATTTTGTGAGCCTAAAACGTGAACTCATAGATGTATAATTTTCATAATTCGCCTCTGATGTCACACTTTTTCTCCCTAGGGAGCAAAAGTACACTTTTCCTCTCTCTGGCGTTACCATGATTGAAATCGAAAAGGGCTGAAATTAAGCATGTATTATTGATATTTTTTATAACAAATGGATGATTTCAGACATTTTTCGAAATATACTAATATAGTCATGTTTTCAGTCCATATGAGATTTTGAATGAAGAGCATGAAATTTATCTTAACTTATTCCTAATTATTAAAAATTCAATAAAAAAATTGCTGGAAAGTTTCGGTAATTTGCGGTAATTTTAGAGATGATTTATGGTAACTCACCATAAATTGCCCAAAATTCAATTTAAAAATGTATAAATTTGCGGAAATTACTTGAAATTTGTGGTCATTTATGGTAATTTTACATGTGAATATGATAACTTGCCAAAAATAACCCAAAATTCATTATAAAAAACTTCCATAAATTTCCGGAAATTTATGAAAATTTTCGGTCATTTATGGTAATTTTTCCGGTAAATATGGTAACTTACCATAAATCACCAAAAATTTATTTGAAATAATTTCCATAAATTTCCGGAAATTTATGAAAATTCTCGGTAATTTATAGTAATTTTATCAGTTATATATATTAACTTTTCATAAATAACCGCAAAATTTTATTATCTGCAACCAAAATTTCCTCACAGTTTTTACGGTGAGTCGACTGATAATCGTAAAATGCGAGCTCATAGATGTATATTTTTCATTATTCACCTCTGACGTCACTTTTCAGTCCCTAGGGAGTAAAAAGTAGAGCTTTAGGCACGCTTCATAGGCGTCGAAAGGGGCTGAAATCATGCATGCGTCATAAAAAATATTTTTTTAATGAAAGCCTACAATTACAGATCCGTTAATAATAATTAGCGATTGAAATCCGAGAGGAGCGAAAACAGGGTTGAGATTCATTTAATAACAAAGTCGACAGAAGGTTAAGTGAAACAGCAGCCGGGTTTTTATGTCTCCATTATCAAAGCGGCAGAGAGGATTCACAAGAAGAATGAAAGGTTGGGGAAAGAGAGAGGGACTCATTCATCCGCACACTTTAAAAGTTTGAGCGCGCCTTCCACATAGAATAGAGAGTATAGATATAGATATAGACTTTATATAGAGCAACGAACTCCCTCTCGATCTCTCTACAAACTTTAACTCCATCTGTAACAGTATTTTACGACCTCAGGGATGTTTTCAATTATCAGATTATACGCTAGATTTTTCTCAAATATTAGGTGTGATATTCTATTAATGGTTATCATTTGAAAATTATTTTTTATTCTTCTTATTTGCGTTTTACTGGCTACTCAAGTCGTCTGCAATGAAATCGTAAAATTTTTAGTATTAGGTCTACAAATTAATTAGATGCCTTTTTTATGTCTTGTGACTCTTGGTGAAACTTGAATTTTTCCCCGCCCGAAGTTAGTTTTAAAGGGTGAAACTTATACTCTAAAACACAATATAATAGGTGGCGGCCTTGCTGACTTAACCTCAAGAATCGTTAGTGAATACAAAGCGGTCCGACAAGGAATGGTTGACACACTGCATTCCTTTTGCATTTTAATTGTAAAAAGTTGATCTGTGGCAACCGAAATTATTTGGTCAGCCTTAGGAGAAGTTTCAGTGACACATAAAAGGTGCAAAAAGTAGTTCCAGAGATTTCACAATGGTGTTTTTTTAATTGGAATGAAAAAAGAATGCAGTATCTCAAATGCCATTGTATTCACTATGATTTTTGAGGTTAAGTCAGCAGGGCCGCCACCTATTAGATTGTGTTTTGAAGTTTAAGGTTCACCCTTTGAAAGGGCGGAAAAAAATTCAAGTTTGACCAAGTGTTACAAGACATCAAAGTAAAGGCACCGAGTCACATAATTTGTAAATCATCATTTAAAAAAGGGTTCAGTAACCTTAAACTTTTTAAAAATAATTATATGAAGAAAAGTATAAATAATTAGTCAAATTGGGCGCCATCCTTGGGGTGGTGGTCGCTCTGGTGGCGTTGAATGAGTCGAGGCCAGTGGAGGTGGAAAAATCCCATCTGGTAAATGAGCGATTTCGACGAAATTTCCCCTCTCTGCCTATTAGGACGTTAATTAAGTGGTTCAAATCTCCCCTCTCCCCCTATCACTCCCC
>CAKNYM010050267.1:98649-123224 GCA_932195095.1 Andricus curvator
AAATTCGTTTTTTTTGTTGAAAATTAATTTTTTTAACTGAAAATTTGACTATTTGATTTTTTGTATAAAATTGATCGTTTTCAGTTAAAAATGAAACTATTCGATTTTTGGTTGAGAATTCATCTTTTTTTATGGAAAATTCAACTATTTGGTTAAATGTTCAAATATTTTGTTGAAATTTCGTTTTTTTTCGGTTGAAAATTAATTTTTTAACTGAAAATTTAAACATTTCATTTTTTGCTGAAAATTAATCGTGTTTAGTTGAAGATTCAACTACTTCGATGAAAGTTGATCTATTCGTTGAAAACTCTATTGATTAATTCATTATTAAACTATTTTTTTGAAAATTCTACTATGTATTTAGATCAAATTTTAATTATTTTATTGAAAATTCAACTATTTTCTTCAAAAGTCAATTTCTTTGGTCGAAAATTCTACTACTTGGTTGAAAGTTGAACTACTTTGTTAAAAATTCATTTTATTGGTTAAAGATTGAACTATTTTTTTGAAAATAACGTTCTTAACTGAAAACTTGACTATTCCATTTTTGGCTGGAAATTTATTGTGTTTAGTTGAAGATTAAACTGTAACATTTTTAGTTGAGAATCCATTTTTGTTGTTGTTGAAAATTCAACTACTTCGATGAAAGTTGAACTACTTTGTTAAAATTTAGTTTATTAATTCAAAATTGAACTATTGAGTTGAAAATTCTTTTTTTTTTAATTCGTTTTTTTTTGTTGATAATTAATTTTCTTACCTGAAAATTGGAATATTTTATTTTTTGCTGAAAACCGATCGTGTTTGGTTAAAAATTAAACTATTAGATTTTTCATTGAGAATTCATCTTTTTGATTGAACATTCAACTATTTGGTTAAAATTTGAACTATTTTCTTCAATATTCTTTTTTTTTTGGTTGCAAATTAATTTTTTTAACTGAAAATTTAACTATTCCGTTTTTTTCTTAAAATGGATTAATTAATTATTAATTGTTCAAATGGATCATTTACGGTTGAAAATTCATGCACTTTGTTAAAAATTAATTTTATTAATTGAAGATTGAACTATTTTTGTTGAAAATTTCTCTCTTTTCAAACTAGAACATTGTTAATTAGAACATTATTAATCTTCAAGTAATGGATCATTTATGGTTGAAAGTTCAATTATTTGGTTGAAGGTTGAACTAATTTGGTAAAAATTCATTTGATTTATTGAATATTGAACTATTTTGTTGAAAATTCGTTTTTTTTGTTGAAAATTAATTTTTTTAACTGAAAATTTGGCTATTTAATTTTTTGTATAAAATTGATCGTGTTCAGTTAAAAATGAAACTATTCAATTTTTTATTGAGAATTCATCTTTTTTGATTGAAAATTCAACTATTTGGTCAAATGTTCAACTATTTTAGTGAAATTTCGTTTTTTCTGGTTGAAAATTAATTTTTTAACTGAAAATTTAAACATTTCATTTTTTGCTGAAAATGAATCGTGTTTAGTTGAAGATTCAACTGCTTCGATGAAAGTTGATCTATTCGTTGAAAATTCTATTTCTTAATTTATTATTAAACTATTTTGTTGGAAATTCTTTTTTTTTTTTTGAAAATTAATTTTTTTTACCCGAAAATTGAACTATTCCATTTTTTTTAAATTGATCTCTTTAATTTGTCATAAAAATGAATCATTTGTAGTTGAAAATTCGATTATGTAGTTGAAAATTTGTGTCTTTTGTTGAAAACTCGTCTTCTTTGGCCAAACAAATAATCTTCTCGATTAAACATTCAACTATTTGGTTGAAAGTTGATCTACTTTGTTGAAAAATTATTTTATCGGCTGCAAATTGAACTATTTTGTTTAAAATTCTTTTTTAATTAATTTTCCTAGCTGAAAATTGAAGTATTACATTTTTGGCTGAAAAGTGATCGTGTTTAGTTGAAAATTCAACCATTACATTTTTAGTTCAGAATTCATCTTTTTTTGTTGAGAATTCCACACCTGGGTTGAAAGTTGAACTACTTTATTAAAAATTCATTTTGTTGGTTGAAGATTTGATTCTTTTTTTCTGAAAATTATTTCTATTTTTGGTTCGAAATTAATTTTTTGGCTGAACTTCTAACTACTACATTGTTGATTGAAAATTGATCGGTTTTAGTTGAAAATTAATATTTTCGGGTTGAAAATTTAACTGTTTTGCCGAAATTGGTTCTTTTTGGCTTGAACTTTTAACTGTTTGGTTAGAAATTAACTTTTTGGCTGAAAATTCATATTTTCTGGCTGAAAGTTCAACCGTTTTGTAGAGAATTAGCCTTGTTGGCTCAAAAATAAAACAATTTGCTTGAAATTTTATTCCTTTCTTGATTGAAAAATCCTTCTTGGTTAAAAATTCAACTCTTTCGTTGAAAATTAATCTTTTTGGTTTAAAAATGGTTTTTTTTTATCGTTTTGTTGAAAATTCGTTTCTTTTGGTTGAATTAAACTTGTTCTCATTTAAAGTTAAAACATTCCTTTGTTGAAATATCAACTATAACATTTTTCGTTGAAAGGGTTTTTTTTTAAATTTTAAATTCAACTACGTGGTTAATAGTAAAACTGATTTGTTAAAAATTATTTTTTTTTCTGTTGAATACTTGACATTCTAGTTGTAAATTCATCTCTTTGTTTGAGAATTTAACTATTTTTTGTATTTTTTTGGTTGAAAATTAATTTTTTCAACAGAAAATTGAACTATTCCATTTTTCGATGAAAAAGGATGTTTTTTAGTTGAAATTTCAACTATCTTATTGAAAATATATATTTGCAGGTTGAGAATTGAACTATTTTGTTTAAATAAAGTCCTTTTGTTGAAAATTGGACTATTTTCTCAAAAAGTCATACACTACCGTGGGAAATTGTCGGTACGATCAGCGAAAGTACTATTAAAAATCACTGCTAACTTTGAAACGTGATTACTCGTTCAAAAATAGAGCTAGATTTTTTTTAAAATTATTATACCAATTTTGCCATTTCCCTTTCGGGGTAGACGTGACTTACTCGGTTGGAAAATAGTACACGTTCATTCCGCAACACTGCTCCGACCCAGGTTGCTGATCAATCTCTCTAGCGATCACCCCAAGTGAAGCATATTTTTCATTATTTTGCCACCATTTGCAATTTTTTTCAAATCAAAGCGCACTAAAATTTAAAGAGCACCTTGCTCATAGATTTTTTAATTTTCATTTGTTTATTTATTATATGTTTGCTCAAAGTATGAGAAAATCGATATTTTTCACATCATTATTATTTACTCTTCAACAACGATTTGCATATAATGAAAATCATCTTGAATCAATGCAAGAGTACTCCCAGAATACAAATAATTTGATTATTGTATGTTTTAATTATTATGAACAAATTAAATTAACAAATAGCCATATATCGTAATTTGTTGAAAACCATTTTTTTCTTAGCTAAAAATGCTTTAAATTATTGTGAGAGTGGTTGCTAGTCAGAATATTTATAAATTATTAACAATTAGAATTGTCATAAACAATTTTTTGCACAAATTTGGAATTTGTGGTATTTTCAATTGCGGTTTTCCTTTTATCATATGTATTGATGTAGATATTCTTGAAAATAACATAGGTTCAATTATATTTGTTAAAATGCAACAATTGTTAATCATGTAAACAAATGAAATAAATAAATATAAAGCTTCGGCACTTTGGCCTGGAAAATAATTTTTTTTGCACTATAACTATACATTACAACATATACATTTCTATGTAAAATTAACAATAAGCAATTGTTATTATTCATTGCTATTATTTAATTTCAAATATCACGAAATTTTCATGTATTTATAAAAAAGCTTTCTTGTATCCTTGAACTTCGATTGACTGAAGTTAGCTGTGAATAAGTAAAATTGCTAATTTCGCTTTCACTTTGTGCTAAAGCTTCGAACAGTCACCGCTAGATGGCTGCTCATATAAACCGGTTCACAATAGAAACCATTTTGTTGTGGAATAAGTATGCTGCTGGTGCTGTATTGTTTTCTTTCTTTTTTAAGCGTCTACGATTGTATATTTCGGTTCTTCGCGTTATGAATTTGATATTTTTTCGTTTTCATTTGTTTTCAGTTATTCACTTGTTTACTTCTCCCTTCTTGAATTCTTCTAATATATTGAACATTGCCAATAACCGGGTACACACGTACATTAATTAGTTTATGGCTACTACAATCTACTTTTTGAAATGTATTATTTATGAAATATATGATTGTTGAATAAATCAAAATGGATACTATTAATGTTCTGAAGAGCACACTATCCAATTTTTTAATTGCTGACAACAGCAGAGGTGTGAATGATTTAGTGCAATATTTGCAAAGCGAATATGATTTAAATACTAAAGAAGTGGAAATCGTTACATGTAAGTTGAATGCAAATTTTATGCCTTATGTTAAGCAAAAATGGAAAAGTTCATTATATAATCCTGTTTCGAGAAAAAGTTCGCAGTTTGGTTGAGCACAAATTTTATTGTGGAATTTAATTCTGAAAACAATGACAAACGTGGAAGGCCAAACACTGGTGATTTTCCAAAATGTTCTACTTCCACAAAAGAATAAAAATAGAAGAAGTATGCACTGAAAGCGAAAGTCGAGAAGCTTTTTTACGCTCACTGACAGTTTCGGGTAGAAAGAAAATATCAAAGATCATAGATCCAAAGTCATCATCTGGCGAGTGTGACAATACTAATGACTGCCTAATTCCTTACACGCCAGTATCACATTATTCACATCCAGGCAAGCAGTAGAAACGCTCAAATTTATCCATCATATAAAGATCTAACAAAATCAAAAGAAGAATGCTATCCAAGTTTGATGAAAGTAAGTCAAAGGGGATTTGGAATCAATTTACAATCAATATTGAATCATACGATACACAGGTTATTTAAAGACCCTACAGTTTCTCTTCCTTTTCAAAAGGAACCTTATAATATGAGATTTATTATAAAGTATGGTTGTGATGGTTCTTCAAGTCAAAGCACAACAAACAAAAGAAAAATGACCCAGACATGGTTGATTTTACTGTTTCAATGGTACCACTCCAACTTTTTTTAGAGGATCCGAAACATACAGTGGCATGGCAAAATCGTAAACCATCTTCAACAATATATTGCAGGCCAATACTTTATGAATTCGCCAAAGAGACAGCAGGAAAAACAAATTCAGTGATATCGGCTCTTCAGAAGCGAACAATAGTGAAAACTAATACTGCAACATTTGCTATAAAATCTGGAATCACCATGACTTATTGCTATCTTTGCAAAGCTATACACCGAAAGAGATGAATAACTTAGACAGAATAAAAATTAAAGTTGTCCATACAAAGTCCTATGATTATATGGATTGTCTACACTATATACGCGGATCCATTTCATGGAGAACATACTCCATATAGCATATCGCCTTGAATTTAAGAAATGGCGAGTAGACTCAGATTATTTGAAAGAGAAAAAAGAGATCGCAAAAAAACGGATATGTGCATCTTTTAGAGAGAAAACTGGGTTGATAATCGATGTCGTAAAACAAGGTTCAGGTACATCCAATGATGGAAATACTGCAAGAAGGTTTTTTTCTGATCCTGAATTAACGGCAGAGATTACCGGAGTAAATTTAGAGTTAATAGAAAGATTTGCTTAAATTCTACCCAAGTTGACAAGTGCAGAAGCAACAGACTTGGTCGAATTTCAAAAATATACTTTTAAGACCGCTCAGCTCTACACTGTTAGAAAAATCTGTATTAAATTTAATACAAATGTATATGAAGTCATTTGCATACACGGTAGTTGAAATTTAATATACATTAAAATATGAATAGCTGTACACTTTATATTAAATATAATATACATGTCGGTATAGCAGCGTGCTTGAAAACTCAAAGTGATTTCATTTCTTTAAATCTTATCAAATAATCGCAATTGAAGTAATAATCTAGAATTCGTCGACTGAATTGCTTTTTAGGATTAAAGTGCAACATACATGTGGAATTCTTTCCAAAATTTGCCCTGAAGGGTAGACATTTAATGTGAGTACAGTTGATTGTAGGTTAGGCCTGTCATTTATTTACGTAATTGAACTTTTCGACTCAAAATCCAATTTTATTTTTGATTAATTGTAAGAAGTTATCATGCTTTATTATTAAGAATCTAAAATTACTGCTAATCTTATTTTGATTTTGTTTCAAACGGTATTATCTGAGCAATTATCATGAATGTGTATGAAATTTAAAAAGCACGTACCTAAATAGCGATTTCATATGCTTGAGATATTAATTTTAATATACATTTGTATTTTAAATTTAATACTATTTTTAACAGTGTATGTACGTTTGTGCTCATGGTACTATAGGTATGCCTGTTGCTGTCCACAAGATTCTATTGCATGGACTGATGTAATTAGACATTTTCTTTTACCAATTGGACAGTATTCCGAAGAAGCAGCTGAAGCTCGAAATAATGATTTAAGAAATATTCGACAGTTTAAAACACGCAAGATCTCTCGTGTTGCTACGAACGCAGATTTAGCACACAGTTTATTGGTAAATTCTGATCCATTTATCGGTTACCTAAGACTGAAAGATATATAAATCCTACAATTGATACCCACCTGCTATTGAAAAAAATCTCCAGATTGGCGAAGGTCGATTTTTCTAAAGGGAAAATGCCAAAACTTTTAATTTATTCATTTCGATTGTTTATAAAATGAACAAATAGAATTACATATATATCATTTTCAAAAATATCTGCAGTAACTCAAATGATTCAGGGTAATCCAAATTTGAAAATACCGCAAATTTAAATATGTCGCTACAAAAATTTCTTATAACAACTGTTATATGATCAGCTATCTAGCGCTGGTTGTTCGAAGCTTTAGAAACAAGTGAAAGCGAAATTAGTGATTTTCACTTATTCACAGCTAACTTGACTCCATCGAGGTTCAAGGATACGAGAAAGTTTTTCTAAATACATGCAAATTTTATAAAAATAGTGACTGCAAATCTTTCTCTCACAAACTTAAAGCAGTTTTAGTGAGAAAAATTCTTTTCCAGGCCAAAGTGCCAAAGCTTTGAATTTATTTAATTTGCTTACAAGATTAACAATTGTTCTATTTAAACAAATATAATTGAACCTATGTTATTTTCAAGAATATCTGCATCAATTCAGATGATGAAGGAAAATCCGAAATCGGAAAGCCATTAATTCCAACATTATCCACACAAATGGTTTATAAATATTATAATTGTTAATGTTTTATAGAAATTGTTACTGACGATCACTCTCACAATAATTGAAAGTATTTCCAGATAAAAAAAAATTTCAACAAAAATTACAATATCTTTTGAATATATGAAAATTGTGTGATATTTGAAATTAAATAATAACAATAAATAATAAATATTGCTTATTGTTAATTTCACATAGAAATAGTGACTGCAAATCTCTCTCACAAAAATTTAAAGCAATTTTGGTGCAAAAAATTATTGTCCAGGCCAAAGTGCCAAGGTTTTATATTTATTTCATTTGTTTAAAAAATCAAGAATTGTTGTATTTTCACAAATGCAATTGAACTTCTATTATTTTTAAGAATATCTGCATCAATTCAGATGATAAAAGGAAAATCGCAATTGAAAAAACCAAAAATTCCAAATTTGTGCAAAAAATTGTTTAGAACCGTTTTAATTATTAATAATTCATGGATATTCTGATTAACAATTACTCTCACGAAAATTTAAAGCATTTTTAGCTAAGAACAAATGTTTTTCAACCACAATTACGATATTTGGCTATTTGTTAATTTAATTTGTTTATAATAATTAAAACATACAATAATCAAATTATTTGTATTCTGGAAGTACTTTTGCGTTGATTCAAAATGATTTTCATTATATGCAAACCGTTGTTGAAGAGTAAATAATAATTATGTGAAAAATGTCGATTTTCTCATACTTTGAGTAAACATATAATAAATAAACCAATGAAAATTAAAAAATCTATGATGTTTCTCGCTCTATTTTTAAATGAGTAATCAGGTTTCAAAGTCAGACGAGATTTTTAATAGTACTTTCGCTAATCGTACCGACATATTCCGACGGTAGTGTATTTTTTGGTAAAAAATTTAGCTTTTTTGTTGAACAGTCGTCTTTTTGGATAGAAAATGATACTCACTTCTATAAAATTATGCAATTGTTCTTTGTTGAAGTTTAAACTTTTTGTTTTGAAAATTCGAACATTTATTTGAAAAATGTATCATTGTAGGTTGAAAATTTAATAATTCGGTGGAAAATTTGTCCCTTCTATCTGAAAGTTCAACTATTTGGATGAAAATTATACTATTAGGTTGAAAATTCAACTATTCTGTTGAAAATTTAATTACTGTGTTGAAAATTCAACTGTTTTGTTGAAAATTCGTCCTTTTGGATTAAAAATTCATCTTGTACTGTAGAAAAGTTCTGGATTGAAAATTCGCCCTTCTTAGTCAAAACTTTAACTGTTTTCTACAAATTTCTTTGTTTTTGGATAAAGATTAATCTTTTTTGTTAAGAAGTAACTATTTTCAGACATTTATGGTTTATTTATAATTTTGTCTTACCTTTTGGTAAAGACGATAAAAAAATACAATATAGTTTTATTTAAAAAAAATTATCTTTATTTTTGAGCACATTCATCCGGATTAATTCCAAAACAGACCACCTATTTTCCAAAGAAGCCAGACTACGAAGGTTAAAAAAGAATATTTTATTGTGTAGTGAATCGCCTTTAATCTGAAATTACAAAATATCGAAATGAGTAAAAAACAAGTATTTAAAAAATAATATTTCAATTATATTTATAAAAGATTTAAGCTATTTAAGGATTCATCATCTGAATTTTTCTAATTAATAATTAATTTTTCACTCACATGTCTCGTTTTCTAAAAGCTTTTTGTAGAGCTTCAGGACTCATGTCTTCTTTCAAAATATACTTTTTTAATCCAATCACTTGTGTCCATATTATATCTTCCCAGTCACACTCAGACATACTGAATGGAAATATTTTTTTATCTTCTTCAGAAAGATTTTTCCATAGAGACTGTACTCTATAATTTTCAAACGTCCAATCACCCGTAAGAAAATAATTCACGATTACTGTACGCTTGTGTGCTTGTTTATAAAGATTGTGGAGCCTGGAAAAAATATTGTAATATCCCAAGTATGCTTTTGTGATTCTTATTATAGTAGTATAGCAAAGAGGCTTCGATATCAGTTACCGACCGAGCAAGGGTCTGTTCCATGCTAAGTTACCGACAGTCGGTGTTACCATGAGTCGGTAATGATGATTCCTGACATGGATCGCGTCGTAGTCGATATTCAGTGATCTACCTTATCGATCCGCCTCCTCTTCTATCCGCTGATCCTCCTCATCCTTCTCTTCTTTTATCTTCTCATTCTTCCCATCCTTCTCCTCCTCTGCGTCTATTTCTCATCCATGTCCACCTCCTCCTACTGATCTTCCTTATCTGTCTTCTGCTTTTCCATAACATCGTCCTCTTTGTGTTTCAATATGAGGTGAAAGTTGAGGAGGAGGATGTTAAGGAGAAGCGAGAGATAGATATGGAAGATGATCAGGATGAGAAGTAGAATGAGGAGAACACAGGTGAGGAAGAGATAGAAAAAAAAGAGGAGGGGATAGAAGAAGGAGGATGATCAGGTTGCAGAGGAGGAGGAGAAGGAGGTGGAGGAGTAGAAGGGTGGGAGGCAGAAGAGGAGGAGGATCGGCTCCATTTTCGTCCAACTCGCGCATACCAGCTCCACGGCCATCTTGGTTACGATTCAGCACATCCGCCAGCTGTACATTTATTCAATATGGCGGTGTAGCTGGTATCGTTGCTGATTGGCTGAAATTTTTTTTACTTGCGCGTGGCTAGACCTTCTGTGGATTGGATCATGACTGATATATCGATTAAGACTCGATCCATGTCAGGAATGTGCCTTACTGACTCCTGGTAACACTGAATATCGGTAAATCAGCATGGAACAGAACCTTGCTCGGTCGGTAACTGGAATCGTAGCCTCTTTGCTATACTACTCATTATTTTTTTCTTTTTTTTCATAAAACCTAATATAAAACTTACATAGGTTTTCTCCTCATCATTCTCAAAATGAGATCGATTAACCAAGCGGGAACTCGATGTAAAATAAAGTCCAAAATAACGTACAAGCTATAGGATTTTGTTAAAATGAAAAAAATATGATAGACAGCGGCGTTCATTGCAAGCTTAGAATTATAATTATAATCAATCATTGTTTTCACAACTTTTATCCAAGTAATTGGATTTTCCGTTCTGGCAACGTAATTGTAGACGTAGGTCTCCTCACTTCTATAAAAGAATAAAATTATCTTTTTTTTTACATTCGCCGACTATATTTGCCCAAAAAATTTAGATACCTCCATTTTTGTACAGATTCTAGTGAATATCAGTAGAAAAAAATTCTAAAAATATGGGACAAAGTACATGTCACAGATGAAGGTTTTCTCTATACTGACACAGAGTTTTAAAATTTTCAAAAGATTAGCAATTATTTCCTGACTTTGAATATCTGTTACTCCTTGAAAATACATTTGAGAATTCTGTAAAAAATATATTTTGAAATTTAGGGTCAGAAATAATAATTTGTTATTAAGTTAATAAGAAAAGAGTAGTGAGGTATCATCTCCAAAATTAAAAAATGTACGGAGATAATTCCTGAAGTAAATTGCACATTTTTGGCTACTCAAAATATTTTATGTAGTTTCAGTGAGCAAAAAGCTGCGCTTAAATATGGAAAAATTATTTTCTCTTTCAGAAAATACAAAGGCTTCTTTTGAATATAATTAACGTTTTCAGAGAATGCAAGGAATTTAAAATATTCAAGGAATTCTGAGAATTCCAAATATTCAAAGTTTTCAGAGAATTTTAGGGATTTCAGAGTGTTTCCATGAATTTAAATTTGAAACTCTACAATAATTTCAGAAGTTTGAATTTGAAATTGTTTGACCATTAAGCAGGACGTTAATATATATCAGGAATTCAGACATTTTAAAGAATTCAGAGAATTCAGGGATTTCAGAAAATTCAGAGAATTTTAAGGATTTGAGTGCGCTTAGGTAATTGAAGAGAATTCATCAATTCAGAATATTCAAGGATTTCACGGATTTAAGAGAATTTATGAATTCAGAGATTTTCAGGCATTCTGCTCAGGATATTCAAAGATTTCAGAATGCTTAGGGAATTTAGGGAATTCAGAATATCACAAAATTTCAGGAAATTTAGAAAAATCGAAGATTTTAGAGAATTTAGGAGTTCAGAGAATTTAAGGAATTTGGAGAATGTAAGTAATTTAGAATATTTAAAGAATTCTGGGAATTCTGAGAATTTCAGAGATTTCATAGTGTTTAGGGAATTCAGAGAAATCTTGTATTTCAGAGTATTCAAGAAATTCAGAGATTTTCAGGAATTCAAAGAATTCAAGGATTTCATAGAAAATTCAGAGAATTTTCAGGACTTCAGAGTGCCTAAGCACTTCAAGGGATTTCAGGAGTTTAACTAATTCAGAATATTTATTGATTTTAGGGAATTCAATGGAAAAGGGCTTAGAAAATTGGAAATCTGAATTCCGTAAATTCTTCTAAATTCCCTAAATTCTTCTAAACTCCATAGGTTTCTTGCAATATTTTGAAATCCTTAGAATTCCCTAATTCGCGGACTTCCCTTAATTGTGTAATTTTCTGAATTCTGAGAATTCCCTGAATTCAAAGGACTTCAAAATAATGCAACCAATTCAGAAAAATTGAGGGAATTTATGGATATCCAAGGTTTCAGAATATTTCAGGAATTCAGCAAATGTAGAGAATTTCAGGAATTTTCTGAATTCCTTAGATATTCTGAATTCATGAAATTGAGAGAATTTCAGGAATGATGTGAATTCTTTCTGAATTCAGGAAATTCGAGGAATTCAGGATCTTCGGAGAATTTAAGGAATTTGCGAAATTCAGAGGATTCAGAGAATTCAAGGGATTTTAGGAATTCAGAATATTACGAGAATGCAGCGAATTCTGAATTTTCAAGTATTTCATAGAATTTAAGAAATTCAGGGAATCCTGTGTATTCAAGTATTTCAGAGAATTCAGGGAATTTCGAATATTTAAAGAATTTAAGAAATTTAGAGAATTTTAGGAATTTTTCAATTCCGCAAATATTCTGAATTAAGGGAATTCAAGGAATTCAGAGAATCACAGGGATTCTTGAGTATTTGGGTTATTCAAAAAATTCAGAGAATTCAAAAAGTTTCGGGAATTAAGAACATTCAAAGAATTCAGGAAATTCAGAATATTTAAGGATTTCAGGAAATACAGAAAAACCAAGGATTCGAGAGAATTCAAGAAATTCCGAGATTTTCAGAACTTTAAAGAATTCAGGTAATTTAGAAAATTAAGGGAATTCAAAGAATTCAGTATATTCAACAGATTCAGGGGATTCAGAGAATTCAAAGAATTTTAGAGATTTAAAGAAGTCAAGGAATTCAGAGAATTCGGAATATTCAAGGAATTCAAGTATTTCAGGGAATTCAGAGAATTTCAAGGATTTCAGTGCATTTAGGGAATTTAAGGAATTTAGAGAATACAAGGAATTCGGAATAATCAAGGAATTCAGGGAATTCAGAGAATTTGAGGTATTTTAGAGCATTTAGGTAATTCAAGGAATTGAAATAATTTCAGAGCATAAAGGGAATTCAAGGAATTCAGAGTCTTTAAGGAATTTAGAATATTCCTGGAATTCTGGGGATTGAGAGAATTCAAATAATTTCAGGTATTCAGAGATTTCAGAGCGAATTAAAAGAATTTAGGGAAATTTAAGGTATTCAATAAAGTTACAAAAATGCAATGATGTCAGAGGAGCTCAAAGAGTTCAAAGGAATTCAAAGGAATTTGAAGGGATTGAGATAAATTGAAAGGAATTTAAAGAATTCAAAGAATTCATATAATTCAAGGAATTATTAATTAAGAAATAGAATTTTATCTTTACTTTAAAATCGCTTATTTATTTATTATTGGTAACCTGGATTTTTTTTGGGCAGTTTCCCAAGCGGATGATATAAGGGCATTGCATGCCATGTCCATTGGCACAATCTCTGCATTTCCGTTAGGATCGCAAACGGTAGTATGGACAGCACCAACTGCAACTCCAGTTACCATGCCATTGAATCCCAGCCAATTATCTGTCCATCCTGGCAAAGGTTCTCTGTAGCTTGCGATTCCTGTTAAAAAAAACTTTAATTGCTCAATTTAATTTCAACAATGCAAACAATAAATATATACAGTCAATTTTTCCATTCAAATCAATTTAATTAAAATCAGCTTAACTTCATTCAAGGAAATTCTCAAGCACTGATGTGAATTCTAATTAATTCCAGGAGATCACCACTATAGGAAGTTTGATGTATGGCTGACTCCAAGAATTGAAAAAATTGAAAAAAAATCAAAGAATAAAAGCAATTCAATTATTTCAATTGAACTCAAATGAAGGCAAAAGAATTCAAAGAATCTAAAAAATTCAAAGGATTTAAAATGAATTCAAAGAAGCCAAAGGAATTCAAAGAGTTCAGAGGAATTTAGATGAATCAGAAGGAATTCAAACGAACTCAAAGAAATTAAAAAGAACTCAAAGAATTAAATTAAATTCCGAGAATTCAAATAAATTAAAAAAATGCAATGAGTTCAAAGAAATTCAAATTAATTTAAATTTCAACGGAAGTCCAAAATTATTTCAAAAGAATTCATAGAATTCAAAGGAATTGAAATAAATTCTAAAGAATTCAAAGGAACTCAAAGGAATACAACAGATCTCAAATAATTCAATTAAATTTAAAGAATTCAAGGAAATGAAAAAAATGCAATGAGTTCAAAGAAATTCCAATTAATTCAATTTTCAAAGGAATTCCAAAGAATTCAAAAGAATTCTAAATAATGCAAAGGACCACCAAATAATTTAAAAGAATTCTGAATAATTCAAAGAAATTTCAATGAATTCAAAGGATTTTGAAGGGTTTCAGAGGAACTCAAAGGAATTCAAAGAAATTCAAAGAATTCATATAATTCACAAAATAATAAAAAATTTAACAAATTTAAAGGAATTCAGAAGAACATAGAGGAATTCATATTAACTCAAAACATTCCAAGGAATTCAGAGTAATTCGAAGAGATTAGAAATATATACAAAAATTCAATGAGTTGAAAGGATCCCAAAGAGTTCAAACGAATTCAAAGAATTCAAATAAATTTAAATAAGTCAAAGAAATTTTTGAAAATCAATAAGTTCAAAGGAAGTCAAATAGTTTAAATGAATTCAAAGAATTCAAAGGAACTCAAAGAATTCAAAGAAATTAAAACAAATTCAATTAGTTCAAAGGAATTCAAATTAATTCAAAGGAATTTAAAGGAATACAGATGTACTCAGAGCATTCAAAGTAATACAAGGGAACTCAGAGGAATCAAAAGGAGCTCAAATAATTCAATGGAATTCAAAGAATTTAGAGAAATTAATAAAATCAATGAGTTCACAGGAACTCAAAGAGTTCAAAGAAATTCAAATTAATTTAAATTTCAAAGGAAGTTGAAAATTATTTCAAAGGAATTCATAGAATTCAAAGGAATTGAAATAAATTCTAAAGAATTCAAAGGAACTCGAAGGAATACAACAGATCTCAAAGAATTAAATTAAATTTAAAGAATTCAAGGAAATTAAAAAAAATGCAACGAGTTCAAAGAAATTCAAATTAATTCAATTTTTAAAGGAATTCAAAAGAATTCTAAATAATTCAAAGGAACGCCAAATAATTCAAAAGAATTCTGAATAATTCCAAAGAATTTCAATGAATTCAAAGGATTTTAAAGGGATTCAGAGAAACTCAAAGCACTCCGAGGAACTCAAAGCATTCAAAGGAACTCAAAGGAATTCAAAGAAAAACAGTTAAATTGAAAAGAACTCGAAGGATTCAAATAAATGTATAGAATTCGGAGAGATTCAAAGGAATTAAAAAATCAAGGAGTTCAAAGGAATGCAAAGAAATTTAAAGAATTCATATAATTCACAGAATAATAACTAATTTAACAAATTTAAAGGAATTTAAAGGAATTCAGAAGAACTCAAATGAATTCATAGGAACTCAAAACATTCAAAAAATTAAAAGAAATTCAAAGAGATTAGAAAGATATACAAAAATTCAATGAGTTAAAAGGATCCCAAAGGAGGAATCAAAAGGAGCTCAAAGAATTCAATGAAATTCAAAGAATTTAGAGAAATTAATAAAAAATCAATGAGTTCACAGGAACTCAAAGAGTTCAAAGGAATTCAATGAATTCAAAGAATCTTAAATAATTCAAAGAAATTTAAAGAATTCAAGGGAAACCAAAGGGATTTCAACCATTCACATAACTCAAAGAATAATAGAAAATTCAAAGAATTCAACTAATTCAAAGAAAATTCAAAGAAATTAAAAGGAACTTCAAGCAATATAAAGGAATTCAAAGGAACTTAGAGCATTCAAATAAATTCAAAGAACCCAGAGGAATCCACAGGAACTCAAAGAGTTCAGAGGATGTCAAATAATTCAAATAAATTCAGATAAATTTGAAGAAGTAATTAATAAATATATAATAATATAAATATAAAATAATATATAATATAATAATATATAATAAAAATATAATTCAAAGAATAATAAAAAATTTGAATAATTCAAAGGAATTCAGAGGAACTTAAAGAATTCAAAAGAATATAAATGACCTTAGAGGAATCTAAAGTAACTCAAAGAATTCAATGAAATTTACAGAATTAACAGAAATTCCCCAAAAATTCCATGAATTCATAGAAACTCAAAGAGTTCGAAGGAATTTAATGAATTCAAAAAAACTCGAAGAATTCAAGGAAACTTCAAGAATTTAAGAAAATGCAGTGAGTTCAAAGGAGCTCAAAGAGTTCAAAGAAATTGAAAGGAGTTTAAAGAATTCAAAGGATTCATATAATTAAATGAATAATAAAAAATTCACAGAATTCAACAAATTTAAATGAATCCAAAGAAATTAAAAAAATTCAAAGATATTTTCAAAAATGCAATGAGTTTAAAAAAACGAAAAGACTTTAAAGAAATTCAAAGGCATTTAAAGAATTCCTATAGTTAAAAGAATAACAAAAAATTCGAAGAATTGAAAGGATTTTAAAGGTATTCAGAGGAATTCAAATGAATTCAGGTGAACTCAAAGCGTTGAAAGGAATTCAGAAAAACTCTAAGGAAGCCAAGCGAACTCAAAGAATTCAAAGAAATTTAAAGAATTTAAAGAAATTCAAACAAATCTTCATGAGTTCATAGAAACTCAACGAGTTTAAAGGAATTCAATGAATTGAAAGAAACTCGAAGAATCTGAAGAAATTAAAAAAAAATTTAATGAGTTATAGAAAAACTCAAAGTGTTCAAAGGAATTCAAATAATTCAAAGAAATTTAAAGAATTCATAAAAATAAAAGAATAATACAAAGTTCCAAGGAATGGTAAAGAATTCATATAAATAAAATAAAAATAAGAAATTCGAAGAATTCAAAGGAATTCAAAAGAACTCAGAGAAATCCAAAGGAACTCAAAGAATGTAAAGAAATTTTAAGAATTGAAAAAAATTTCAATGTTTCAAAGGAATTCAAAGAAATGCAGAGAAACTCAAAGGAATTAGGAGGAGCTCAAAGCATTCAAAGGAATTCAAAGGAAAATAGAGGAATCCAAAGGAACTCAAAGAATTAAAATAAATTTAAAGAACTCAAATAAATTTAAAGTACTCGAAGAAATTCAAAGAAATTAAAAAAAATGAATTAGTTCAAAGGAACTCAGTCCAAAGGAAATCAAAGTAATTTAAATAATTCATATAATTCAAAGAATACAAAAATTCAACAAGTTCAAAGAACTAAATCTTACTCAAGGAAATAAATTCAATACCTTTTTTATTAATGTTAATTGAAAGTTGGAATCCGTTACCATTACTAAAAGATTAAAACTTTCACGTAAAAAATTATAAGTAATGCATTACTTAAAAAACACTGATATTTCAAAAGAGAAGTTTGAAAATATTTATTTAACGAACAAAATAAGTTCTTACCAATAGAAAATCGGAAAATACTAAAAGGCAGATTTTTAGCTTCATCAGCAACAATACCTTCTGCTATTGCTTTTGTGAAACTATACGAGTTAGGCCATTCTCGCAGTAAACTATAAATAAAAATTTTACTTAATTAATTAAACTATGCACCTAATTTAGATTTTTTTTTAATTTTTCACAATTTTGCACTATACCCTTCTACGCATTTATTTTTCGATTCATCAGTCCAATATTGAGTCTGCATTACATTTGTGATAGCATTGCATTCTGCATATGTCATAGGGGGCGGATACAGTTCCTCTTTAATGTGTTTATGGATGCAATAACTGTAGGCAGAAGAAACGTATATGGCAGCCTGAAATTAATCATTTTATATTATACATTTATTGTTATTAATATTATTATCATTATTTTTATCAATTTAAAGTTAATATAAAACACATATCGACGCCTCCGTTCCATACCGCTCCACGTCGCGTTTAGGCGGTGTACAGCGCCACGTCGCGTTTGGGCGGTGTACAGATCCAAGTCCTATATATATATATATATATATATACCGCATAAGCGTGACGTGGCGCGGTACACCGCCCAAACGCGACGGAGAGCTGTACACCGCCCGAACGCGACGTTGCGCTGTATACCGCCTAAACGCGACCTGGAGCGGTATGCAATGAGGTGTCGATATGGAGATCAGAGTACAATCATACCTGAAGTCTTCCACATTCTTTGCAGAGATCAATAACTTCTTTTACACTGTTAACATTTAATGCAACAATAACTGGGAAGGGTTCATCAAATCTTACTGAAGCTGCAGCATTGAATACAATAGAGACCTAAAATTTTTTTTTTATTTATATAATATAATTATATTATTTATACTTATAATACTGAATGGAGGAAAGGTAGGTAGTCGAGAAAAAATTAGTATATTAGTTAAATATATTAATATTCATTGTCTTACCTCTTTTTTAATAAGCTCTCGATCTTTGGGACTCATGCCCAAATTTTGTTTTCCTACATCGCCACTTATACCAACAACTTTTTTTTTAAACTCTGGATTTGTTTCCTTCAATACATCAAATACCTGAAACGAAAATTAACAAAACTTAACAAGAATAAACGAAAATACAAAAGTTTAGACTAATAAGAGTTAAATTCAATAATTATTCATTTTATTCATAATTAAATTACAGGGATGCTACAAAATCCAAATTTAAAAATTCCTTGACTTTCCCCTGAACAATTTTTCATTTTCCCTGACCGGTCTAAATTTCTCTTTTAGGTGAAAAAAATACCCTTAGACCTAGGAGGTCAGTAATTTTAATGCAAAAAAATATTTGTTTCTAAATTTATTGTAAACACTTTTAGTGACAAGAGCCAAATTGAAATTTATAAGGGTTCATCCGCAAATGCAAGATTTGATAATTTAGTAAGAGACGTCTGAAACGAAAGACCTTGGATACTAATGGGCCTGCGTGGAGAGCTATACATGATGACTTTGTGAAGCTCTTCGCCTGGGGTGCTTGCTACAGAGATTGATCAGCGAACTGGGTCGGAGCAGTGTTGCGGAACGAACGTGTTATTTGAATAAACAACACGGGTATTATAGATTAATCTAACCTTACTATTTAATTAAATTACCAATTAATTGATAACAATTAAAATAATTAATTAATTAATTTAACAAACATGGAAAAAAATTGTCTAACGAGGGAGAATTTGATAATAATAATAATAATATTTGATAATAATTAAACGAAAATATGTAAAGCAGATGTCCCACGCAGGAGCTTAATTCTCAAAAAAATGCGCTGCGTCAATTTTTATGGCTCACGTACATTTTTAACTTTTTTAAGTGGCTGAAAAGTAAAACAATTCATTTTTAAAGTCTTTTTAATTTTTCTTCAAGAGGGAAATTTTTTTATTTCTTTTTAACCCACGTTTTTTTTTTAGTTGATTGATTTTAAAAACAAAATACACCTCTTGACAACATGTTTTTAAAAAAGACCTTTTAAAATTAAATTTTCTAGTTTATATGTGCATTAATAAATTAATCTTTCCTATTAAAATGTTCTCTACTTTTGGTTGAAATATCAACTATTACATTTTTCGTTCAGAATATATAATAATAATTTTTATTGAAAATACAAATACAAATGACAGTGGAACAACTGCATTAAATTTTTTTTTCGTTAATGATATATCATTTTAGTTAAAGAAAATTTTTTTGTTAAAAATGAAGTGCTTTGTTAAAAAATATTTGTTGTTGTTGAAAATTCATTTTTTTTAACCGAGAATTTAACTATTCCATGTTTGGTTGAAAATGTATCTTCTGTAGTTGAAAATTCAACATTTTGGTTGAAAATTCCTGTATTTTTTGACGATTCGCCTTTTGTGGTAGATTAATAATCTTCTGGGTAACTAATTCATATTTTTTCTGAAAATTCATTTCTTCGTTTAAAAATTTAACAATTAGGTTGAAAATTCCTTCAAAAATTCAAATATTTGGTATAAAATTCGTGTATTTTGTTGAAAATTAATCTTTTTTGGTAGAAAATTAATCTTCTTGGTTAAAGATTCGTTTGTTTTGGTTAAAAATTAGTCTTTTTATAGCTAATTAATTTTTTTAAACTGAAAATTGGTCTATTCTATTTTTTGTAGAAAATTGAGCTTCTTTATATAAATTTAATCTTCTTGGTTGAAAATTCACCTGTTTGGTTGAAAGTTTTTCTATTTCGTTGAAAATTTATTTTATTTGGTAGAAAATGAATTTTTGTACTGAAAATTTAACTATTCTCTTTTTAGTTAAAGATTAATTCCTTTATTTTAAAAGTCGTTTTTTTCAAATTAATTTTTACTGAAAATTTGACTATTCTAAGTTGAAAATTTATCTGTTTTGGGTGAAAATTCAACTATTTTCGAAGAAAAGTAATCTCATTAGTTGAAACTTGATCTTTTTGGTAAAAAATTCATTTATTTGGTTGAAAATTCAACAATTTTGTTGGAAACTAATTTTGTTTTAAATTAGTTTTTCTAACTTATAATTTAAATATTTTTGGTTGAAAGTTTTCTTTTTTAGTTGATAATTTATTTTTTTGTTTGAAGTTTCAATATTTTAGTTTAAAGATAATTCCTTTAACTGAAAATTTACCTATTCAATTGTTTGTGGAAAATTGATATATTTTGAGAGAATTCTAATCTTTTTGGTTAAAAATTCACCTGATTGGTTGAAAATTTAACTTTTTCGTTAAAAATTTATTTTATTTGGTTGAAAATTAATTTCCAAAAAATAGTTAAATTTTCAACCAAGTAAATGAATTTTTAACCAAAAAGATAAAGTTTCAACTAATGTGTTTACTTTTCTTCCAAAAAGACGAATTAAAAAAATTAAATTTAAAAAATAAACGAATTTTCAACTAAAGAAATTACTTTTTAACCAAAAAGAGAATAGTCAAATTTTCAGTACAAAAATTCATTTTCCACCAAATGAAATAAATTGTCAACGAAATAGTTAAACTTTAAACCAAATAGGTGAATTTTCAAACAAGAAGATTAAATTTCTATCAAAAGGATCAATTTTCGACAAAAAATATGATAGATAAATTTTCAGTTAAAAAAATTTATTTTCTACGAAAAATACTCATTTTCAAACAAAGAAATGAATCTTCGTCCAAAAAGATAATTTTTTAACCAGGAAGATTAATGCTTTAACAAAAAAAAAATTTCAACAAAATGCACGAATTTTCAACCAAATATTTGTCTTTTTAAAGAAATTTTTAACCTAAGAGTTAAATTTTTAACCAAGTAAATGAATTTTCAACAAAAAAGATGAATTTAGTTACCCAGAAAATTATTGTTCTACGGCAAAAGACGAATCTTCAACAGCTACAGGAATTTTCAATTAAATGTTGAATTTTTCAACTGCAGATGATAAATTTTCAGCCAAACATGCAATAGTTAAATTTCCAGTAAAAAAATGAATTTTCAACTTTAAAACACGAATTTTCCACCATATAGTTGAATATTCAACCAAAGAAAAATATTTTTTTCTAAAAGGACGAATCTTCAACAAAAAAAAATAATTTCAAACCAAGAAGTTGAATTTTCAACCAAAAACATTAATTTTCTACCAAAAAGACCAATTATCAACAAAATACATGAATTTCCAACTAAGATGATAAATTTTCAACCAAGTATTGAAAAGTTAAGTTTCCAGTTGGAAAAATAAATTTTCATTCAAAAAACGAATTTTCATTTTTTTTAAATGGATTTTTAATAAAAAATATAATAGTTCCATTTTCAGTAAGAAAATTCATTTTCAACCAAATAAAGTAAATTTTTAACGAAACAGTCACATTTTTAAGCAAACGGGTGAATTTTTTGCCAAAAAGATTATATTTCTATTAAAAAGGATAAATTTTCCACAAACAATATAATACATTTTCAGTTGAAGAAATTAACTTTAAACTAGACTATCGAATCTTCAAACAAACAAAAATAAATTTTTAAGTAAAAAAGATTAATTTTCAACCAAAAATAGAATATTTAGATTTTAAGTTAGAAAAACTAATTTAAAACAAAATTATTTTCCCGCAATAAAGTTAAATTTGCAAAGAAATAAGTGAATTTTTAACCAAAAAGATAAAGCTTCAACTACTCAGATTACTCTTCCTCCAAAAAAGACGAATTATCAACAAAATAGTTGAATTTTCACCTAAAACAGATAAATTTTCAACTTAAAATAGAATAGTTAAATTTTCAGTAAAAATTAATTTAAAAAAATAACGAATTTTGAACTAAAGAAATACATTTTTAAAGCAAAAAGAGAATAGTTAAATTTTCACTACAAAAATTCATTTTCCACCAAATAAAATAAATTTTCAACGAAATAGTTAAACTTTAAACTAAATAAGTGAATTTTCAACCAAGAAGATTAAATTTCTATAAAAAAAGATCAATTTTTGACAAAAAATATGATAGATAAATGTTCAGTTAAAAAAATTAATTTTCTATAAAAAGAATAATTTTTAACGAAAGAAATGAATCTACATCCAAAAAGATGATTTTTTAACGAAGAAGATTAATTTTCTAAAAAAAAAATAATTTTCAACAAAATACACGAATTTTCAACCAAATATTTGTATTCTTAAAGGAATTTTTAACCTAATAGTTCAATTTTTAACCAAGTAAATGAATTTTCACAAAAAAATGAATTTAGTTACCCATAAAATTATTGTTCTACCGCAAAAGACGAATCTTCAACAAATACAGGAATTTTCAACCAAACAGTTGAATTTTCAACTGCAGAAGATACATTTTCAACCAAACATCGAATAGTTAAATTTTCGGTTTAAAAAAAAATGAATTTACAACAAAATTTTTCTTTTTCAAACTGATTAACTAAAACAAAAAATCAATAAAACGTAGATTAAAAAGAGATAAAAACAAATTTCCCTCTTGCAAAACATTAAACAGACTTTATAAACCAATTCTTTTGTTTGTCAGGCCCTTAAAAAAGTCAAAAAGGTCAGCCATAAAAAGTGACTCAGCACATTTTTTTGAGAATTTTGAGAAAAAAGAGTTAAAATTCGTCCATTTTATTTGTGAGGCTTGTAAGCTCCCGTGGGACATCTCCTTTGCATATTTTCATTTAATTATTTTCTATCAAATACTCCCTCGTTAAACAATTTTTTCCATATTTGTTAAATTAATTAATTCTTTTATTTATTAGTAATTAATTGGCAATATAATTAAATAATAAGGTCAGATTAATCTAGAATTCCCGTATTATTGATTTGAAGAACACGTTCGTTCCGCAATATTGCTCCTACCCAGGTCGCTGATCAATCTCGCTAGCAAGCACCCCAGGCGAAGAGCTTCACAAAGTCACGATGTAAAGTTCTCCACGCGGGCCCATTAGTATCCAAGGTCTTTCGTTTCAGGCATCTCTCACGAAACTATCAAATCTTGAATAATCTATGAAAAAGTTATAGTAATAAAATAAAATATTTCTGATAATTAAATAAAAATATGTACATCTGAATTCAGAAATGTTGCCAATCTCTCTTGCGGTTCTGCACCTTTCTTCGGTCGAATTAGCATGTAAATAATTCCTATTCCTGGACAACTACGAAGAAGCTTCTCCACAAGAAGTTTTCCCAAAGCACCTGTTCCTCCTGATAATTATAGATTAAATAAATTCAATTATTTTCATAACCAAAAAAAATATATAGTAAAATTAATTAATTTAGTACATTAAAAAGTTCTTACCAGTGATAAAAATATTCTGGCCATTGTAAAAACGTTGAATTTGCGACATAGTTTACGTTTCTGGATTTTTATTTTCTAACATAAAAAACATAACCAATTTGAAAATCCATTAATAAAGAAGGTTTTAAAGTTTATTATTTAGTGCAAAAAAATATGTATGTAAAATAATGTATCACTTCGAAATAAAGGCGATTAAAATTGGATAATTTTAAATGGAAAGTGTTTGAAATAAAAATAATTTTAATCAGGAGTTCTCAAAATGAAAAATGTCAGACTAAAATTTTGAAAACTTGACACATTTATTAGAAAAAGGAGTTGAAGATTCATCATTTCTAATTCAAATAATTTAGAATTGAACAATTTTATTTTGAATTGAAGAATCTCGAAATTGAATGATTTCAAATTCAAATTTCCAAAATCGAGAACATTCAAGAAAGATATAAAAATTGAATATTTTCAGAATAGAATTTTGAAAATTGGATCATTCAAAGTTCAAAGGAATTAAACTTGTATAATTTCTAAATAAAAGCGTTTAAAACTGAATAATTTGAAATTGAAAGTATTTGAAATTTAAAAAATTTAAATTAGACGCTCTCAAAATAAAGAATTTCATACAAAAATTTTAAAAGCTGGAGACTTTCATTAGAAAGGTATTGAAAATTTATCATTTCTAATTTAAAGCGTTTGAAATTGAAGAATTTTATTTTTAATTGAAGAATATCGAAATTAAAGGATTACAGATTGAAATTTCGAGAAGAGGATAATTTTAGAACAATAAAAATGGAATATTTTTACATTTACATTTAAAATTTTATCATTTCTAATTCAAAGTGTTTAAAATTGAGAAATTTTATTTTGAACTGTAAAATCTCGAAATTGAATAATTTCAAATTAAAATTTCGAAAATGAGACAATTTCAGCACAATAGAAATTTAATATTTTCAGATTAGAATGATTAAAATTGAATCATTTGAAGTACAAAGGAATAGAACTTGTATCTTTTCTGACCAAAAGCGATTAAAATTTATATATATACCATTAAACCATCAACAACAGCACTCATGTTAGTATTCTTGAATGGTCACCCATCCAAGTACTAACCGCGTCCAACGC
>CAKNYM010050267.1:123624-137572 GCA_932195095.1 Andricus curvator
TACTGACATGAGTGCTGTTGGCACATCGTGGGTGTGGTGAGCCCACACTTGTAGTTATTTATAACTACAAGAAAAACCTAGAAACACTTACCCGAATCGGGTAGTGTCACGCCTACCCTGAAAGGGAAATGGTTTAATGGTATATCAAAATGCTTGTTTATTATATTTTTGGATAACATTTAATAAAATTATACCATTTAATGATTATTTATTCCTTATTTTCAATAAAAACTACGTTTATCGTATTTTTATTATCACTCGTTTAAAATTCTTTATTCTTCAATAGTTTCAAACGAAAATTTCAACAATAAATACAAAATTAAAATGTTTTCCGCAAACTACAAAAAAACACATAAATAATAGTAATTATCTTTAATACATTCACTTTTTTACATTTACAGTTATTCTTAACTAGTTATCAAATAATAATAATAATCTATTCTTACTACTATGAAATGAGTCACTGCATCCACTAGTATTTCGTATTTATTTTTGAAGTTTTCATTTGAAACACTTTTCTCCTACTTTAATTTAAAAATATAAATACTAAAAACTATTGAAGAATAAAGAATTTTAACAAAATGCACAATTGTCTAAACGAGTGATAATAGAAATATGATAAACAGAGTTTTTATTGAAAATAATGAATAAATAATCATTAGATGGTATAATTTTATCAAATGTTATTCAAAATGGAATAAACAAGCATTTTGATAAATAAATTTTTTTTAAAGTAGGGATAGCGAGAATCGAACGCGCAACCTTGCGGCTATCAACCGAGCGCTCTACCAAGGAGCTGCCGACGATTCAAAATACTTTTACACCGGTTCGAAGACCATCCGTTCGCAATTTTTAAAATGAATTTTTCTCGAAAATGGGTCAAAATTGCGTCTCCTTGATTTTTCTCAGAAAGCCTCTGGTACGTACCTTTCATTGAGGAGAATATCAATTCAAACAAAAAAAATCTGCCCGCTTAGCGGGCACATTCTCATCGCGCGCTTCGCGCGCGGCTCGCTTCGCCTAGGGCGCGCACTGTTGGATCTCGCGCTTCGCGCTCGATTAGGTATTCATCTCGCGCTTCGCGCTCGATTATATGTTTATCTCGCGCTTCGCGCTCGATAATGCATTCAACTCGCGCTGCGCGCTCGGACACATTTGTCGTCTAGGTTTTCACACTTCGTGTGCTCGCTATTGCGCGCTTCGCAGGCTAATACTCTCTTAGTAAGCTTCATCGTTATGACCTGCTTTTGGTTTAATTATGTCAGTTTTACATAAAAATAAGAACTAATTTACTTAAGGTTCTATCGACCCTAAGGAACACATTCTCATCACGACACTCGCGCTTCGCGCTCGATATTTGGTATGATCATCATGTGAACCTCGCGCTTCACGCTCGTTTCTGTTCATCGTATAATAGAAACCCAAAAGTTTGAGCGCGCTTGCTGCGCGCAATTTGGTCGTCGCGCTTCGCAACGACCATATGTTATGTTCAATCCCTAGTAGAAATGTCCGTGGTATGCCGGAATTCACCACCGGCAGAGTACTGATTCAGTACTGACAGCCAGTACTGACCTCCGGAATCCTGCCAGTACTGGCAGAACGTTGGTCTCAAGACCGAATCAGTACCAGTTCGGTGGTAAATAAAAATTCTTATTTGTTAAAGAAATTCTTAAAAATGCTACTAGAATGTTTTCGAAGGATGAAAAATATCAAATCGTGGACAAGATTTCTTTTCACTCAAAAATTGAAGTCCCTACATAAAAAAGCATGTTAAGAGTTCTAGAAAATCAAACTCTAAAAATAAAAATTATTAAAATGTTCTATATATATATATATATATATATAATTTATGGTAAAATATTTTTTAATCCCACTTTCTAAAGATCAAATCAACGCGCGTCAACATAAGAGACCCGTGCGGAAAATGTCTTTTTGAGCCTTATTTGAAAAAAGGCTCGTACCAGGCCCTGATAAGGTTGCCTGATTTAAAAATGTATATAACGGCCCTGATCAGGTCCAAATAAGGCCCGGATAGGCTAGCCTTATTTTTAATTAAGGCAATCTGATAAAAGGCCGTATTTACGACCCTGATCAGGTAAGAATAAGGCCCGGATAGATTGCCCTTTTTATTCAGTAACGCAGTTTATTGAAACTTTTCATAATAATGATAATGATTAATAGTCGCTTTCGTAAAAAAAGGAGAAAAACATTAATTCATGTTGATTTTTTTTCATCTAGTATATTAGATTTTTTTACAATAGTTTAACAATAATCTACGGTGCTCAGCTACGTAAAATGCTTGAAATAATAATATTGCAATTTCATCGCATTATTAATCACTATAAATAATAATTAATCAAATTCTGATATCGTAAATTATTTATTATGTATTATGTTGAACAATAATTTTTATTCTAGCTTTAATAAATAAGTTTGTATATTCATATATCTAACTCTCATAATGGTATGAACGATAAACCACGATTCATGGATAAAAGATTTGACATAAAAAGATTTGATTTAAAATTTGAAGATTTGAATCTTACCGCCTTGGGCAAAAGTTCGGCTGTGGTGCGCCAGGGCGCGCAACGATTTGCCTCTCTCGCAGTCGAAACGGCGCGCCGAGTGTTTAAGACAGGAGTCGAGGCGTCGAAAATCATACTTACTTGGCATAAATGCTACCGTGATCAACAAGATGGTTACTGCAGGGCGAGGCTCTTCTATTGCACTATGGTCGAGCTGACCCTTGCTGCTGCGAGATATCCGAATGTGGATATCTCGGACGTATAATTTTTGTTAGTCGCGACTGTGTACGCGGGCTGTACGGATACGGTAATGATATTGAGACTTCACATTATATCCCATTTAACTCCCTGATTATTCCTACGATATCCCTGGGACAATACAGAACATAATTAGAATCAAATGGGATATCGCGCAATATTCTATTGCTATAAGGAGCTATTTATATGCCAGTAGTGTGCCAGTACTGATAGTCAGTACTGAGTCAGTACTGGACAAGCTCCGAAAATCAGTACTGGACAGCGTTACAAGCCAGTACTGGCCCAGCACTGGCCCAGTACTGGGAGTCAGTACTGCCAGACCGGCAGTCAGTACTGGGTCAGTACTGCGCCGTTCGTACATTTCTACTAGGGATGTTCTTCAGATAAAAATGACTAAAGTTGTATTTGATTTAAAATGAAGAAGGTAATTCCTTCACTTCAGCGTATATTTCCGTATCTTTATAATAAATCCTACAATCAGAAAGATTTTTTTCCAACTATTCCACCGAGCAAGTCACGCCTACGCCGAAAGGGAAATGGCTTATAATGGTATAATAATCAGAAAAGGGGAGAAAAAAAGTATTTAAGTCGTTTTTGGAACATATATCTTGCTTTTTCATTCATAATCAAACCGACCCCTTGACTACCATGTGATTCCCTATCTACTCCTGACCATATTTCAAAACCTCAATCAAAGTTTCAGTCCATTCCGAGGCTACTTTATTGCTTGTATTATTCATGTTTAGATTGTACACCCAACTACCACCTTTATGCGCGAAATTTGTTTTGCGAGTCGAAATCATGCCCAAGTTAAGTAGTGATTCGTCGTATAGTGGAGAGTCCAGTTCTTACGTCAGTCCCACCAAAACTTCTGTTACGGGGGGAGGGGGGGCGAGGACAAGGAATGGAAACCGAGAGACTCGCAATTAGTTGATGTTTTATACTGAGAAGGTCACCAGCCTTCAGCAGCGTTGTATTAGATAGGAGTTCATATTTTTCCATCTGCGCATTCCCGGCCCACCTCTAAACGAGGAACCAATAACTCTTGTTTTTTTTTAATATATATATATATATATATATATATATTCATTTCGTCTATTTGGAACATAGTTCTTGAAATATAAATGTAATAGTCGAATTTTTTCACAGAAATTATTTTAGTAAACAAAGATCAAAACGCATTCTGAAATAAAAGTCAGATTTTCAGTCAGAATAAATTGTTTGAATTATTATTATATTTTATTATTTCAATCGTTAGAAATAGTATTGAGAACATAAAAACAATGAAATATTGTGAAAAAACACACCCGAGATGAAAAATAAAGTAAATAAGCAAAGTTTTGATGAGAATGTGCCCGCTTATCGGGCTGATTTTTTCACTGTTAATGTTATTTTTTACGAATAAAACAAAAACTACACATCCTATCAAAAAGTGACCCATGAGAAATTTGTAGATCTTTTTTGAATGCACAATTTTAGTCCCGTCATGATTTGTCATATCTAGCATAGTTTGACCGTAAAATTGATTTTTTTGATTTTTCATTATTTCTTGTGCAATAAAAATATGAATTTTCGATTTTTCAAGAAAATTCAAAAAGTCGTTATGATAATCTTGTAGGCCGTGCAAAAATAAACACTTTTCCTATCTTGACTTTTTTTCGTATCGTGCGTTGTTTGGCCGAAAATGTTACTTTTCTTTTTTTGGGGGGGATTTTGAAAATGCTGTAACTCGGACAATTTTCTTTTTATCAAAAAAAGTCGTGAGGATAAATTGTTTGAATTTTCAAGTACTATAAGCGGCCTCACATATAATTTTAAAATTTAGAAAAAAATGGTCTAAAAAATTTTGAAAATGCTCTAACTTTTTGAATTTTCATCCAAAACGGCTGGTTAACGAACTCGATCTTTTTTCTTGCGCCCTGAAACTGTGTGCCAAAGCAAAATCCAATCCGATTAGTCTTTCAAAAGTTATCCGATATACAGACGACGACGACAACGACAACGACAGAGAGACAGGCACCGACGTAAAAACTATTTTTTCTGACTCAGGGGGCCTCAAAACGTCGACATTTGATGGAATCCGCGAAAGTCATTTTTCACATAAAACCAATACTTTCTCATTATGATGAGAATGTAAAAATCGTACCTAAAGGTCCCCTTGTAAGTAGCTCTTGATTAATCAAGAATGGTCATCGAAAGTTCGTCAATAGATCAATCCATGCATCTCGAAGACGCGAACAATTACATCCAAAAAAATCCTCTTAAAAACAAGGTAAATAATTCTGGTCAGAAATTTGAAAGCGATATTGGTAGGTTATGGTAGGTCGTGAAAGGAATTTATATGGGGCAATCGGTGCGTCTCGAAGACGCGAACAAATATATCATGTACATTACAAGATAAACAATATATTTTTTAAATTTATAAATCGGTATTGCTAGATCATAAGAAGTCATAGAAGGTTCGTCAATAGGTCATTTGTCGTGTCTCGAAGACGCGAACAAACATGTCAGGTACAGTACTGTAATATGAACAAAGTTTTTCTCATATAAACAAAGTACACCATTTTTTTGAAACTTCATAAATCGGTACTGGTGGGTTCAACAATAAGTCAATAAAGGTTCAAAATCGATGCGTCTCAAGGACGTAAACAAATACACTAGATATAGTATTGTTATATTTTAAATATCAAGAAAGTTTTTCAGATATAAACAGAATAAATCATTTTTTGAAAACTTCATAAATCGGTACTGGTAGGTCATAAAAGTTTCAACAATAGATCGATCGATGCGTCTCAAAGACGCGAACAAATATGCTAGATATGGTATTTTTATCGTATATTTTTTCATATAAACAAGGTCATATTTTTTTAAATCTCTAAACGCAAAAAGGTACAGTTCTTCCAAATTTTATGATCTTTTTCTTTTTGAGATATGGTGAACAGAAAAAAAGTACACGCACACACACAGGGACAGTTTTTTTAAATTGTATTTTCGAACCCCTGGGGTGAATTATATCGAAATAGTCGAAAAATTATATTTGAAAATTTAGGTCATCACAAACCTCCCTCTATGCAGAAGAAAAACCATAAAAATTGAATATTTTCAGCTTGGAATGTTGAAAATTGAATGATTTAAAGTTCAAATTATCATTTTTAAATAAAAGCGTTTAAAATTGAAAGTGTTTTAAATTTAAAAAAATTTAAACATAGGCTCTCAACATTAAAAATTTCAGAATAAAATTTTGAAAATTGGACACTTTCATTAGAAATGAGTTGACATGTTATCATTTCTAATTCATAGCGTTTAAAATTGTATAATATTTTTTTTATTTGAAGAATATCGAAATGGAATGATTTTAAATTAAAATTTCCGAAATAGGACAATTAAAAAATAATAAAAATTGAATATTTTCAGCATAGAATTTCAAAATATGGATCGTTTAAAGTTAAAATTAAGAATCATGTCATGTTTTATCAAGTTACATTCAAAGGGATTGAATATTTTATTTACTAGTATTTTAAATATTGTGAATCTTTGAAGTTTAATTATTCTAAAAATTTGAAAAATTATATTCTTTCTAATTGAAATCTTTCAAAATTAATGAATTCAAGCTTGAAGCGTTAAAAATTAAACAATTCCAAACTTCGTTTCAAAATTGAATCATCCTTAGTGGAAAAATGTTTACCAAAAAGCACAGAGAAATAAAATTATTTTTAGAGGAATCTACAAATAAAATTAGGCCATTGCAATATTTTTAATATTTCTTATCCTAGGTCGAAAAATAATCACTTTTTGACTGCAAATAAAAATTGAACGATTGAAAAAGAATTGATCATGGTAATTGAAATTAAAAGATTCGAACTCTTGAAAATAATTTTTTTTTTCAATTGAAGTTATAAAGACTGAACCGCAAATAAAAACACTCAAAGTGGAATACTTTTGAATTGCACACTTTTCAAATTAAAGCTTAAAACAATTTTTAATCAAACACTTAGTAATTTTCACGTATGAAATGAAACCTTTAAAAACTTTTGAATTGAAATTTGTTTCATTAGAAGCCGTTAAACTGCAAAATTTCAATTTTTAACTTTTATACATTGTACCGTTGAAATATTAAAAATAATAGAAATCCACGCTATCATTTTCAATGCTATGAATCGAAGAATGAATAAAATAATGTCTAAATTTTCAAAATTATGTCATTTTAAGCAATTTTTAGCTAGAAACATTAATTCATACATTAAAATTTGATTTTAAATCTTTTAAAATATTTTCATAAAAATGTGTTTTAAAAAATCATTAAAAATTTTTCCAGGAATCTAATAATAATTTTGTTATCTTGGAACTCGAACATTCCTACAGATTTTTTGAAAATTTTGGAAATCTTATCAAATATTCTTTCAAAATTAATTTAAAAAAAAAATATATTATTAGTTTTTCTAGGAATTTTGATACCAGTTTTTTATTCACTTAGAACCTTTTAAAATGCTTAAAAAGCTTATAAATTTTGTGTTGGACATCTTCAAAAATCTACATTGTGTTTTAAATATTTTGAAATCTTTTCACGTTTTAAATTATTTTGGAATCTTTTCATAACTTCTAATTATATTCTAAACTTACTCGATTATTTTCCAAATTAATAATTGTTCAATTGTTATTTATTATTCAATTTTTTCTTATCTTTTTAAATATTCTCTTAATATGAATTTTTCGAAATAAAAAATTATTTTAAATTTTCCCAGATAAGTTAAGATTTTTTTTTAATTTTTTCAAAACTTTTGAAGATCAATAAAAAGCTTCAAAAATTTTATTTCGAAATCTTCAAAAATCTAGATTTATTTTTTTATTTTTCGAAATCTTTTTTAGTTGTAAATTAAGTCTTCTCAAAACCGAGCTCAAAACCTGTAAGTATCTCTTAAACTAATTCAAATTTTTTTCAAAGTGATAATTGATTAATTGTTATTTATGCATCAAAACTCAATAATTTCACTCACATATTAAAAATTTTTTAAATAGAACAATTAAAATTGTAACATACAAGGTTTTAATTTAACACTGAAATATTAACGATTCAAGGCTTTTTATTTCAAACAATTTAGTTTAAAATCGTTTAGTTTTTAATATTTGATATATAATTGCTAAATATATAATATTGCTAAAAATTCAAAAAAATCTCTTCATCAATTACAAAATTTCAAATCAAATGGGTTAAAAATGGATTATTTCAGATTGAAACAATATTTGAATAGGATTTTAGAATTGAATGAGAGCGTTTAATTTTTCAAATTATTTTTAAATTAAGAATAGTTTCTAAAGTTTCACTCAGCCGTTTACATTTGTTTAACTACTGAGGCTTTCAAATTGAAAAATTGAATCATCCTGTAAAGTCAATTATTGTTCAATTTTCAATAATCAAACTACAGTTCAGTGTGATTTTCTACAAAAAAAATACAAGAAAAAATTAGATATTTGTATTTAACTGTATTTTTTGTTAAATTTTATACATTTTTTACAAAAAAAAAACATGTGTTAACAAAAAATTACAGTTGTAGAAATGTTGTACTTTCTTGTAAAATTTTTTTTCCATCGGGGATCCTTAGATTAGGATGTTGAAAATGAGTCATTTTAATTTAAAGTGAAAAACCAGTAATTAAAAATAATTTTTAAATTTAAAAACTGAATTAAAACTTTACAATAAATAGACTTCTATTTAATGTTGAAAAACTCAGTATAAAAACTTTATCTCTATGTGGATTATATAGTGTAAAAAGTCACGGGCGAAAAATGAAGGAGATGAATGAAAAAAAATTTGTTTTGCTAAAATTTACGAAATTTGTTCCTTGTTAAATTTCAGAGAATAATTATATAAAGATTTTCAAAAGTATACCTTAGTTCTTATACAGTTTTAGAGAAAAAAAACATTGTAATTTGGAGAAGAACTTGATTTTTGGTAATAAAAGTTTGTTTGTTAAGAAATTGTGCAAATATTTTTATAATGAATCTTACCTCTATTCGAAAAATATGCTATCTGAAGATATTGATTGAAAACCAATATTAATTTTAAGAATATGTTTCTTCTGTCTTTAAAAGGCTATTTAGTAATGTTGAACATACTGCGAACGAACATACATTGATTTTTAAATTTCCACTAACAATGTACTCTACCCTGGCACTATAAAATTTTTTCGTCATTAAGAATCTCATAAATCATTCATTGCGTTTTCCCAAAAAAATGCGATTTATTGAATAGTAATTAATTGAAACGAACGGACATTGTGTAAAACCACTTAATTGTTATACCACGGTGGCAAAAGTCAGGGAATTTTCACACTCAAAATTTAAATCATTCAAAATTTGACTCATTAAATTAATCAAGCAAGCTTTGACTGAAAATTCAGTCACTGCGACTTAGAAAACAGTCATTTTAACAGATGAATCAGCTGCTGACTGAGTCAATCATTCAATCGAAATGACTGATTTGTCTGCTAGAATAAAATAGTAAAATTATTTCCAAATTAAGATTTCTAATCAAAAGCCTAGATTTTAATATATGATTTACACTCGACTCTCGGTTTAGGAACAGTGTCGGGGGTTGCCTGTAAACAGTCTTGTTCCTAAGTTGAGAGTATCGAATCATAAACAGTCAGGGTCGCCTGAACCGTTTCCAACTGGAATTCATAATATTGCGCAATATACTTGACTGAGTACTCGCGCACTGCGGCCCTTCCGAGGCGAGAGTCGCAACCGTCTCTCGCCCCTTCAGTTGAGAAACTGCATGTGCCAGCAATTCTAGGAATTCCTAAACCGCGAGTTCCTAAACCGAGAGTTCCTAAACAGAGAGTCGGGTGTATATTAACCATAAATGACGGATGACCACATTGAAAGTTACGGATTAGATTGATCAAAATGACTGATTTCATTAGTGTAATTCAATGATTACGCAATTTATAATGATTTTGTTGGATCATTCAAAACTACTGATTCGGTCAGTGGACGTTACTGATTTGATCAATTTGTCTTTATTGGTAGAAAATATATCTTCTTGGTTTAAAATTCATCTCTTTGGTTAAATTTGACTGCTTTTGATTTGAAATAAAAATATTTTTGGACTGAAATATCAACTATTACATTTTTTGTTGAGAATCCATATTTTTTATATAAAAATTCAACAGATTGGATAATTGAAAATGATTGATTTAAAAAGTCTCTTTTGACTGATTCAAATAATACAACAGACTTGAAGACTGAAAAATCAGTTAAAAGAAAATTCAAATACTTGGGTAAAATTTGAAATGTTATGTTAAAAATTTATTTTCTTGGTTGAAGGTTCTTTACTTTGGTTGAAAATTTAACATTTTTGTTGAAAATCGTTTTTTTGTCTTAAAATTATTTTTTTTTAAACTGATAATATAACTTTTCCATTATTGGTTCAAAATTCATCTTTTTTATTTCGAAATTTGTGTTTTTTGGTTGTAAACTAATCGTCTTGGTTTGTAATTTCCTCTTCATGTTTGAAAATGCAACTGTTTGTTTGAATATTAACTTTTTTGTTGAAAATTCATATTTTCAGGTTAGAAATTTAACTTCTTAACAGAAAATTCATCTTTTGGTTTAAAAGTTCAACAATTTGGATAAACTTTTTTCTGTTTCTTAACTGAAAAATCTTTATCTGTTGAAAATTCGTCTGTTTGGTTGGAAAATTAATCTCTGGTTGAAAATCCACTTTTTTTAAAATTAATTTTATTCCCAGAAAATAGAACTATTCTAGTGGAAGATTCATAATTTTACTTGAAAATTCATCTCTTTGGTTGAAAATTGAACTATTTTGTTGAAAACGCGTTTTTTATTTATAATTAATTTTTTTAACTGAAAATGTTACTTTCCTCTTTTTTGCTTAAAAATACAACTGTTTGATTGAAAATTAACTTCTTTGTTGAAAATGCATATTTTCGGGTTGAAAATTTAACTGTTTGACATAAAATTCTTCTTTTGGTTTGAGAGCTCAACAATTTTAATGAAAATTTTTTTTTATTGACTAAAAATTTTTTATTTGTTTAAAATTCGTCTTTTTGGTTTGAAAATTCGAAAATTTGTTGTTGTTGAAAATTCCTTTTTGTGTGCTTTGTTGAATATTAATCTTCTTTGGTTGAGAACTCAACTATTTTTGTTATTGCAAATTCGTCTTTTTTGGTTGAAAATTCAACTCCTTAGGTAAAAGTTAAAACACTTTGTTAAAAAAATATTCTTTTGGGGGTTGTCATTTTTTTTTTGAGTCATCTTTTTGGTTGAAAATTTGATTATTTTGTTGTCATTTTTTCCCCTTTGGTTCAAAATTATTTTTTTAAACTTAAAATGTAACTTTTCCATGTTGGTAAAAAAATTTTTTTTTAGTTGTGAATTCGTATTTTTGGTAGAAAACTAAGCTTTTTTGGTTAAAAATGGAACTGTTTGATTGAAAATTAACCTTTTTGTTGAAAATTTAACTGTTTTACAGAATTTTTGTCTTTTGGCTTAAATATTAAACAATTTCTATGAAATTTTTTTTCTTTCTGTACTAAAAAATATTTATTCGTTAAAATTCGTCTTTTTCATTGCAGCATTGGAATGGTTGATTTAAATTGTTAATAAGTCATTTTTTGGTTAAAGATTCATAATTTTAGTTGAAAATTCATTTCTTTGGTTGAAAAATAAATATTTTGTTGAAAATTCGTCTTTTTGTTAGAAAAGTAGTATATTATAGAATTATTTTGTTAAGAATTCGGTTTTTGTTGTTGAAAATTAAATTGTATTACTGAAAAATTAAATTTTTTATTTTTTGTTGAAAATTTATCTTTTTAAGTTAAAAATTTAACTATTTCTTTGAAAATTCATGTATTTTGTTGAAAATTCTCCCTTTTTGGTAGAAAAATTAATCTTCTTGGTCGAAAATTCGTCCTTTTGTTTTGAAAATTCATCTTTTTTTTATATAAATTGCATCTTTTTTGATCGAAATATCATTTATCACTTTTTCTGTCTTTCTAGGTTGAAAATTCAAGTATTTGGTTAAAAATTTGACTATTTTGTTGAAAATTTAATTATTTTGTTAAAAATTCAACTCTCTAGTTAAATAATGAGCTATTTTGTTAAAAATTTGTTTTTTCTTGCTGAAATCTGCACTATTATATTTTATGTTGAAAACTTATCTTTTTGTTGAAAATTCAAATATTTGGTTGAAAAGTTAACTGTTTTTGGTTTATGTTTAATCTTGCTTTATTAATAATTCGATCATTTGGTTGAAAATTCATCTTCGTAGGTTGAAAATTCAACTATTTGGTTAAAAGTTCTAATATTCTCTTGGAAAATCGTCTCTTCTGCTATAAATTTCAAATATTTGGTTGTAAATGCAACTGTTTGGTTAAAAAATAATTTAATTTGGTTAGGAATTTATTGAGGCTACCGAAGTCGTGTAAGGCCTTTTTTCACCAGAAATTGCTGAATAAGCTGCGACGAATGGGCAGGTGCGTTACCGCGTCGTGGTGAAAGACCCAGACACTACTTTTCCACAAATCAGGCCCTTTCCTTCTTACTGTGCCACGAGGCACATCCCCAAATTTCGGCTCAAAATTTCCGAAATAATAGTTTTTGGAATCCTGCGGCCTTTGTTACTAATAATAAAACAATAATTTGACTATTTATTACTTTCCTTCATCAAGTATGCGCAAAATGTTTAATTTTCTTAGGAAAATGTAATAATGCAAAGAACGGCTCAATTGTGCTCGAGAAATTGTTCATTCAGTTAGATTACCTAATTATTAGGTAATCTATATAGGTACCTAATTTTTGTAAAAATTAACACAAAAATAATGTTTTAGTGGTTTTAGTTTAAAATAAAAACAAATTGTTTCAGCCTGAATGTTTGAGATCTCCAACATGGCTGACGCTTTCACAAAGGGGAAACAGTTTCGAGTGTGCCACACTTTTGGTGAGTTTTTTGCTTGGCCAAGGATACAATGCCTATGTTGTAAGTGGCTATGCTTCGAGGGAACAGGTCAACTGTGATTTGACCAAAAGGCCATGTCCTTACTTACCGAAAGAAGAGGAACCACCTATAACGACCGGCTCGAAGGACCCAGCGAAATATCAGCTAAAACGACCTCCAGACTTTAGAAGTCAATTTTTGCTCGAGATGGAGGCCAAAAAAGAAAAAGCTAAGGCTCACGAACTTCAAAAACAGGAGGACGAGCGTCAGAGGATGATTAGGGTTCTTAACATTTTTTATTCAACCCAGTTTTTAAGCTTTCGTAGACCCGGGCATGAAACCTTGTACAGTGTAGGTCCAAAAAACGCTTTTCGAGCTACAGGGCAAGTGCCCCCCCCCACCCAAAAAAAGTTTCCATTTCCGGAGAAAAAAAATCCCTAATTTTTTTTTTTCGAAATTCGAAATCCCATTGAATTAACATGGGGAAATTTTGGATTTTTGTAAAATTGAACTAATACTTCAGGGTTTGATCGAAACATGCCAACTTTTTTAGGGATTGAGTAGGGTAGACTGGGTACGGTTGTGCCAGGGTACGGTTGTGACAGTCGTCATATTAGCGTAACTATAAGGAATACCCGGTTGAGTGGAAGGGGAAAGAGGAGCGGCAGGCCCTTCTGAACATGCTTCACAGGATTGCGTCAATTTTTGCGTGACATTGAAGCTTGCAGAGGACTACAGTACTTTTTAGCAGCAAAAAGTAAATATTTTTATTCGATTTCTTTTAGTAATTGTTGTTATATGTGTACAGATAGAGTAACAAGTGTTTTTTATCTTTATAAGTTACACATTAGTGGTTAAATAGAACTGATTACTTTGTACGATATTATTATTATGTTAATATTATTATTATGATTATTATTATTATTACCCCAAGCACTGTCACAACCGTCCCTGGGGTGTGGTCGGTTGTGACATTTTTTATTTTTTTTTCTAATTTGCTCCTATAAATTAACCATTGTACTTAGGGACACAATGGTAGTATTTATTCGTAGACAAATATACATTTCACACTAAAAAATTCCTTTCATCCAGCTAACTGGCATACTGACAAAATTATAGTCGATCAAATGAAAATTGTCACAACCGTACCCGGTCTCCCCTACCTATTTTTTACCAGTGCTAGATTCACCACACCCACGACTGGCTC
>CAKNYM010050267.1:137672-156654 GCA_932195095.1 Andricus curvator
AATATGACCCAAAAATAAAAAAACTACATTTTTACGTATTATTGTTACTTTTTAGCAATTTTTGTCCTCTTTTTCATACAAATAATTACTAATGGACCATGTGAATATTTCACATGACTTTTTAAACAATTTTTAATTGTTTAAACAAATATAAGTTATTTAAACAATTATTTATTCCCAAAAAATGTAAAAAATAATCGTATTTTCTGATTGAAATGTGATAGTTTGTCATTGTTTGCAGTATTAATTTTTTTTTAAACATTAATGTTCAGGGAAAATGAAAAATTGATTAAGGAAAAATCAGGGAATTTTGAATGACTGAATGAATCAATGAATCTATTGAATTTAATGAATTTTTATGAAAAGGTGATGGACTGAGGAAGGATGAGAGGGAGAGGATGAAGGATGGTAGGTAGAGGTGAGGTGGCAGAGGAAAATTTGGGGAAAAGATGTAAGGAAAATATTGAGGAGCAGTGAGGTGGTAGAGGAGGTGCGATGGTAGCAGGAAATTGAGGGGAAAAAGTGAGGAAAAGAGAAGAAGAAGAGGGTCGTGGTGAGGTGAAAGTATGATCGATACAGGTGAGGTAGTGTAAGGGGATATGAGAGAGAAAGTTAAGAGATTGAAAAGGGGAGAGGGTTACCACTACCCACTTCTCCTTCTCTTTTCCTCACTTCTTCCCCTCATATATCTCTCTAACATCTGACCTCCTCTACCACCTCCCCGCTTCTCCATATCTTCCTTACATCTTCTCCCCAAATTTCCCTCTACCACCTGAATTCTACCTACCATCCACCATTCTCTCACAGGTATCCGTACACCCCCTTGTCTCCACTTATCCTCCTTTACTATTTTACCTTTTCGACCCACCATTCTCTCCCTCCCTAATCACCCATAACCCTTCACCTTCATATTTCCCTGGACCACTACACATATGCTATCCTCCTCGCTTTCCCGTATACGCCACCATCTGTTTCTCTTCACTCTCTTCTGGTCATTCTTCCTTTACCACCTCACAACCTCACCCTTTCTACTACCTCTCTTCCTCATCCCTTAAAAAAAAAATTTTATTGCATTTTTTCGACCACCCTTTCCCGGTAAGGAAGTTTGGCAGTAAGGGGAGGGAAAGTGTGGTGGAGTATGGGGAGGGGAGCAGGGCAAATGAAGGAGAGTAGGGGAGTGGAAGTGTGGTGAGCGTAACTATGGGAGAGGTGGGAGGGGCAGTAAGAGAAATGAGTGGGAAGTGAGGAGAGGGAAAGTAGTGAAGAGAGAAGTAAAGGAAGTGAACAGTAGGGTATTATGGGAGGGGGGAAATGAGGGGAGTAGGGGAGTGAAAGTATTGGAGGGGGAGATTTGAACGACTTATTTAACGTCTTAATAGGCTACGAAACCGAGCCCAGAATACAGAGCCAACACAAAATTGATTTAATTTTTCAGGAATTTGAAAAGCCTCCTCCTGACGAGTATCATGGTTTCCGAATACACTCTTGGGTCGTAGTTCTGCCAGACTATAGTGGACCTCGAGGTCAAGAAATTCTTGAACCTTTCTTCATCGAACCTTCATCTGGAGTTTCGTCTTCACCAACTGACCCTGAAACCAATCTTCTTTATCTGGGAGTTGAAAGTATTTGGAATGACCGAAATTACTGGGTCAATATGCAATCATGTAGTGACGGGTGTGCAAGTATAAATTGGGATTTAACTAAAAATAAATTTTGGGAACACCTGCTTCCTGGTGAACCTTGGACGATGAGAGGAATCGACGATGCTGAACAAGAGGAAATTGGCGTCCAACAGGAAAAACATCTTGATATGCCTGGGTCTTATGTTAATGAGATTGAGATTCACAGTCCAGGTGACAAATTTAACTAGAATTATTGTAGATTTAAAAAAATTTAGCGTAAGGGGTAAGACCATTTTTAATAAAGTTATTCAATTCTGAGTGCGGACAACATTTTAATTTTGAAGAACGGACTATCAAGGCCTTTAATTTGAATATTTAAAATGTTGAAAGATTGAGAAGTGAAAAACCCTTATAGGAGGACGAGTGTGGAGAATTGAGGATAGGGAAAGTAGGGGATTATTAGGGGATGGGAAGTAGAGGAAAACATAGGTAGGGTGGTGAGGAGAAATGATGGGAGGGAAAGAAGTGGGGGTGAGGGGAAGTTTTGAAAGTAAGGGTATGACAATGAGGGGAAATTAGGGGGCAGGGAGTGTAGGGATGGTGATAGAAAGTATGGGAAGTAAGTGGAAGTGAGTGGAGGGGAAGTAGGGGAAATGATTAGAAATGAGTGTGAGGAAGGGAGGGAAATTGAGGGCTTAGGAAGGGAAGTAGACGAAGAGAAGTGTTAGGTGGGGAAGCGAGGAGAGAGAGAAGTATGAGTGAAAGAAGTTTTGAGGAGGGGAGGGTGAAGTGAGGGTAGTGGAATGTATAGGGAGTTGGGGGCGCGGCGCCTACTTTGACTAATTTTTAATATTTCAATTTTTAATTTCTATCCACTTTCAATTCAATTTATTATTTTATTCAAATTTTATTTAAAAAAATAATAATTTCAAGTTTGGAATATTTCAAAATATGTTGAGAAAGAATCTGGAAGATTTTAAGACAACTTTTTTAATTTTTCAGGATTTAAAATTTTGTTGGCAAAACTTTGATTTATTTCAAAAGCTATTTAGAACTTTAGAAGTATTAAAAAGATTCGAAAAAAAATTGAATTTTGAGAAGATCTCAAAAAAATGTTTAAAAAAAGTAGATTTTTAAATATTTCGAATAAAAAATATTTTTAAGATACCTGGGAAAATCTTGTATGGTTTTTTATTTTGGAAAGTTAAATAAATGAATAAGAATATAGAAGATTTCAAGGCAAAATTTTTCAGTTTTGCAAGATTTAAAATTTTTTCTCAATTGTAAGTAACTTTTAGAGTTATTTAGAAGTTTTAAAGAGATTCAACAATAATTTTAAACTTCAAAAGATTTAAACAAATTAAAAAAAATGTAGATTATTGAAGATATCAAACAAAAAATTTAGAAGTTTTTTAAAGGATTTTGAAAGGTTTCATAATGAAAATTGCAAATGATTTTTTAATTAAAAATATAATTAAAATTTTTTTTTCAATTCCAAAAGATTTTTAAAAATGTCAAAAATAATCTGGAAGATTTTAAGACAATTTTATGAGTATTGATAGATTTTTCATTAATTTTAGGAATATTTCAACAAAATGTAAATTTTTGTAGATTTTGAACAAAAATTCGGAGCTTTTTAAGATTTTTGAAAGATTTCAAGAAAAAAAATGTCGACAAAATCTAGAAGATTTGAAGGCATTTTTTTAAATTTTGAAATGTTTTTAAAAATTTGATGAATGATTCGTGTCAGTTTAAAAGGTGTTTCAAAGTTTATCTTTTTTGGCAGAAAAATAATCTTCTGTTTTTAAAAAAATTCACTATCTTGGTTGAAGATTCATAATGTTAGTTCAAACTTTACCTTTCTAGTTGAAAATCAATCTTTTTTGGATGAATTTCCACTACTTTGTTGAAAATTTTTTTTATACATTCAACTGTTTTGTATTTAAAATTAGAATCTTGTTTGATTTAAATATCAACTGTTACATTTTTCGTTATAAATTCATCTTTTTTGGTAGAAAATTCATCTATTTGGTTGAAAATTAAACTATTTGATTTAAAATTAACTTTTTTGTTTGAAATTCGTATTTTCGGGTTAAAAAATTAAACTATTTTGTAGAAAATTCGTCTCTTGTGGTAAAAGTTTTATCTTTTTTATTTAAAAATGCAACTCAACTATAATTTATCTTTCTTGGTTAAAAATTTAACTATTTTGTTGAAAATTCGTCTTTCTTGAAAGAATTCAACTTTTGTGTATTTAAAATAAAAATATTTTTTGGTTGAGAATTTATCTTTTTGGTTGGATTGGAACTGCTTATTTTTAAATTACCTAATTAATCACATTTATATCCGATACTGTTACATTTCTTGCTTTTTCTATTGAAAATTATTGTACAATTTTCAATCTTTTAAATTTTTAAATGCACAGTTTTGAACATCTTAATTTAAAATTGTATAATTACATAACAGGAAGTGCCTCTTTTGATTGATTTTTCAAACAAAAAACGTTAGTTATTGACTTTAAATATTGCTTTACACAATGCTGCTAAAGAAATGCATAACAAAAATATAAATGCAAAAATGTAAGTTTCTAATTAAGTTAAACAAAATTATTTCCGTTTGTATAATATTTTTATTTTTTATTAATTTAAACAATTTTAAATTGTTGATTACGATTGTAAATACTTGAATGTCAACTTCATGTGGATATATTATTTATAAAATGCCCATGGGCCTTTTTTCTATCAATGGCCTCAATTGTAAATTGTACAAGATGCAATTTTTGGAATGTTTTATTTGGACATGTAACTTTTCAAAATGCAAATACATAGGCTGTTGTTTCACCCAACTGAGAAATTCTAAGCGAGTGAAAAAATTAAAGCATTAATGCGCATGGAATTAATCATAAAGATTATTAATATTCATTTTTACTTTGATTTGAAATTATGATTCAACTATGTAGCTTGCCTTCAACCAAAATAGGCGACCTTTATGAATATTTTTAAGTTTTTTTAAGAGTTCTGAAATATTCTAAAAATTGCTGAACTTTTGTAGAACATTCTGGAATGATTTAGACCATTTTTGGATGTTCTATAATAAGATCGAATTTTTTTATATTTTCTAGATTATTCTCAAATTCCGTAATACTTTACATTTTCCCAGAATATTCTGTATGTAATGTTTTTTAATATTCCTTGATTCTGTAATGTTCTAGAAAAGGTTTGACTTTTCATGAACTTTCTGGGATGTTCTCGAATATTTGGAACGTTCTAGAATATTCTAGAATTCCTCTGGAAAAGTCCAGAACATTCTATAATTCTTTGAAGTTTTCTAGAATTTTCTGGATTATTCTAAAATCAAAACACATGATTTTAGAATGTTCTAATTTTTATTTATTGATTAAATTCTCAGTTGTTTCTAAAGCTTGTCTAATTATTTGATCCAAAAATGATGAAATTTCAGATTTTGAGAGACGATATCCAAATGGGAAAAAGACAACCTTTTATAAAAAAGCTAAAGTGGAACAAATTGCTCCTTATTTCAACATAAGTGGATTAATTGAGCGAGTCACTCTTTATGATGATTATGAATACACAATCCCCATAAAGATTTATGAAAAATTTCTAAACAGAGTGGACAATCTATTCAAATCCACGAAAGAAATTAATTCAAAACTAGTTACCGATTTCTATAGCAGAGGACGTCCTGATGCCTGCAAAGGTCTTTAACTGTTTTAATTAATAATAAACTTATTCTCATCTCAATTTAATATAATTTAATTTTTTTATAATATTTCTTAGAACATCATTATTATTCTAAATTATCTGATAGAGTTGATGATGAAAGGATCATCGAATATTATGACGTAGTGCGTCTAGATGGCCTTTCAAAAATGAAAATGCATCCATATTATCTCGTCCAGGATTATCAGAATCGAGAAGATTTCCTTTTTAATCGGTAAATTGATATCTGAATTAGATCAAATTAAGGTAATATAATTAAACATAAAGTGTTCAGAGTAATGAAAATAAATTCACATTTCAGGGAAGTTCACTTCTCGACAGACAAGGGAAGAAAGGATGAAAATGATATTCACTATCGTGAAATTGTGGTTCGTTTTCAAGTTTTCAATTAATTAAACAGTTATTTAAACCTAATAAAAATGTAAGAAGAAATATAATGGTTTATATCTCATTTTTATTATTTAGAAAATAATAGAAAGGTACCATAGAAATGAAAAAATTCCAGCTTCTCAAAACATTGCAGTTAGAGAATTTGCAATTGCTGATAATGAAATTCGATTAAAATATCATTACGATAAGGGAAATTATACCAGAGCTACTCGAACATTTGTCAAACCTTCGATGGCTGACAGAGGCGAACGTCTTGTCTTCACTCCGGAAATGGTTTTCGAATACAATGTAACGAAATTTTAAAAACCAAACATACCATTTTTTCCAAAAAATTATTTTAAGGCAATTAATCAATTAAGAATTGTATTTGTTGATTAATAATTTTACAGCCAGATTCGATGGCACCTTCAGAAAAGACCTTAAATCTTTTTTACGATCTAAAAAAGCAGCTTGAAGATGAGCAAAAAAGTACCTTTCATGTTAGAGACGCAGAGTTGGAAATTAATAAATTCCTGACAACCAGAAATGAGGAGCATTTGGTCCCAAAACTTTCAGTCTCGGTTTTTGATAGGAACAGGAATGAAAAAGCTAGAGCTGAAATTCTGGAACAGGTTTATTATTATTATTCTGATTTACCATTTGTTTAAATAATGAAAACTGATAAGGTGTCCTTTACAATTAAATTTTTTTGTATACTTTTCCAGGAGGAAAAGCTACGAGCTGAAAGTCAACGAGATACAGAAGTAACTGTAGATCTTCTTGCCCCTTATATAAAAAGTCTAGGAAATCCATCAACCCTCACGAAGGAACAGGCATTTAAAATTCACCAGGAATTCCTCAATGATTTCAAACAATCACAAGTTGATCGAGCAAATTATATGCTACGAATGTTGAATGAAGGAAACCAAGAGCTACAGAAGTTGCAGGCAAACTTGACTCAGGTTTGAAAAAAATATATAAAGAAATTAGCTCTACACTTCAGCCTTACACTTCCGCCTCACTATCATCCTATACCACCTCACATTCTCAACGTCTTCACCCTCTCACCCCTTTTGAACCTCTCATATCCCCATCCACTACCTCATCTCTATCGATCATACTTTCACCTCACCACGACCCTCTTCTCCTTCTCTTTCCCTCACTTCTTCCCCTCATATATCTCCCCAACATCTCACCTCCTCTACCACCTCACCGCTCCTCAATCTCCTCCATACATTTCCCCAAATTTCCATCTACCACCCCACCTCTACCTACCATTCTTCAACCTCTCATATATACCCCAACACCCCCTCTCTCTACTTGTCCTTCTCTACTACTTCAACTTCTCAATCCACCACTCCCTCCCTCCTTAATCTCCCCCAACCCTTCACCTTCATATTTCCATGAGCCACTACACATATTCTATCCTTCACCATATCCCGTCAACGACACGATCTGTTTCTCTTCACTCTCTTCTGGGCATTCTTCCTCTACCACCTCAGAACCTCACCTTCTCTACCACCTCCCTTCTTCAGCCCCTCCTTTCTACCCTCCTTCACTCCACTTCACCTTATATATGAACCATTCTCTTCCTCCCTAATCTCGCATTAGTCCCTTACCGTCATATTTCCGTCTGCCAATGCACTTCTTCAATCCTTCACTCTCTCTTGTATACACCGCCGTCTCTTTCTTTTCAACCCCTTGTAATCACAGTTCGATTACCACCTTACCACCACCATCTTATCCTCCCCTATTTTGAGCTCACATCTTCCCCTCATATATCTCTACCCTTCACACAACTCTTCAATCTCTTTCTCACCTCTTCTCCTCAAATTTCCCTCTGCTACTTGACCACTACCTACCATCCTTCATCCTTCCATTTAATACTTCATACTTCCTCTCCCCAATTCTCCCTAGCCTATATAATCCTCCCTCTCTTACTTTTCACTTTTCCACAGACTTCCTCTTCACAATACTCCATTCAACACTTCAAACCCCACCCCATTCTCCCCCTCCTTTTGAATCCCTCCATCATTTCTTCCCCTCGTATATCTCTCTACCCTTTATACGGATATTTGATCAATCATTTACCTCTTCTTCTCAAATTTCCCTCTACTACCTCACATCTACCTACCGTCCTTCATCCTCTCATAGATACCCCTTACCACGCATAACCCTCTCTATCATTTCACCTTCTCCGTCCTCTACTTTTCCCTTCAATAATTTTCTTTCCGCTACCATCATCCTTTGTCCTGGCCTATATACCCCTACCTTTCTTACTCTTCACCTCTTGTACCCACTTTCTCTTCCTTCACCACTTCACCCTCATCCTTTCCTCCTCCTTTTTTCAAATTCCCGATCACTTCTTCACCTCATATATCTCTCTATACTCAATATGGATCTTCAATCTCTCCTTAAATTTCATCGTACTACCACATTTCTACCTACCATCCTTCACTTTCTCAAAGATACATCTTCACCTCTTCTACCCACTTCCTCTTCACAATACTCTATTTACCAGTTGCACAACACCCCTCCTCCTCCTCTTGAATCCCTCCACCACTTCTTCTACTCATATATCTCTTTACCATTTATACTTTTCCCCTCGCCAATTTCCTCCCTGCAATGCCTTATTTTCTCTATCCCTCTTTTACCCGTTACTCTTACATCCCCTCTGCCATCAGCCTTTACTCTAGCTATATACCGCTGCCTCTCTTACTCTTTACCTCTTCTATCTACATTCTCTTGACAATACTCCCTTCACCACTTCAATTCTATCCTCTCCTTCTCTTCCTCTTGAATCGCTCCATCACTTCTTCCCTCATTTTTCACTCTATCATCTCACCTCGTCTACTTCCTCCCTGCTCCTCAATTTCTCCCTCACGTCCCCCCCCCCCTGAAATTTATCTCTACCACCTCATTTCCTCTTCCATCCTTCATTCTCCTCCCTCATATCTGCCTCTACCACTTCACTTTCTCCAACCACCGTTGTCTTCCTCCTAAACCCCTTACAAATATATATTCTCCTCCACCCTCTCCTACTTATCACCCGACGAACAAATTTAAAAAAATCTAATATTCGAAGTTATAATACTTGTTTTAATCCCTAATATTTTTGGTATAAAGCAATTTTTATAGAAATTAAAATAACTTTATATTCTTCAATATGGGCTAAAATAACTTGATATTCTTCAATATAGGCCGCTGGCTTACCAGTCGAACAGAAGGAAAAATTGAGGATTCGTCTTAAAGAAATGAACATATATCTTCACACCTTGGAGGAAAGATTAAACAGACATCGAGATCTAGTTCCAGAAAGATATCGCCAAATGGTGAACGTTCTTCGAGAAGATCAGCGGATGGCCATTTTGCGAGAATATCATGCCTACAATTAATAAATTATGAAATAAAGAAATAAGTGAAATGTTTTTACTGAAAATGAGATTTATTTAAAAAAATTTATCTTTTTTTCTGTGTAATTTTTTAACATAATAATATTGGTGTTATTGGAAAGACCAAGAGCCCATTTGTCCGATGCAGCGACCTGAAAAAAAACACTTTTAGTTTATTTCCTCATAGTACCTATGGTTGAACCACTATTTAATTCACTATTTCTGAATTTTCCTGAATTCTTTTGAAATATGTTGGGGTATTTTATAAGATTCCAAGACATTTTTAACAGATTTCAATAATTCCAAGGGATTTCAAAATATTTTAAAGAATTAAGGTTATTTTAAAAAACTCCAAGTAATTTTTAAGAGCTTTAAACAATTTCAAGGAATTTTTGAGTGCTTTAAAGAATTATAAGTAATTTCAAAATATTTTAAAGGATTTGAAATTTCTTAAGGTATTTTTAATAGAATTCAAAAATTTCGAATGGTTTTGAAGGATTTGAAATATTTTGGGGTATTTTTAAAAATTACAAGAAATTTTCAAGAGCATTACAAAATTTCAAGAAATTTCAAAAAATGTGAAAGGATTTGAAATATTTTTATGTGATTTGAAAGATACCAAGGAATTTTCAATTGATTTCAGTAATTTAATGGTATTTCAAAGGATTTAAAATACTTCCGGGTTTTTTAAAAAGATTCCAAGGCCTTATCAAGACTTTTAAAAAGTTTCGAAGGATTCCAAAAGATTTCAAAAGACTTGAAATATTTTAGGGAATTTAAAAATATTCCAGGGAATTATTAATTGATATCAATAATTTGAATTAATTTCGAAGGATTTCAAAGATTTTAGGGATTTTCCAAGGATTTAAATGATATAAGGAAATTAAAAAAAAAATCATCATTTGAAAAGCTCTTAAGGTATTTTAATCAATTTTCCAGGATATCAGGAAATATCAGATTACATGTAATTTTACGGGTTTTTAAAATAATATTTTAGTGGATTTAAAAGAATTTATTTTAAAAAATTAAGGGATTCCGTAGGATTTCCAGGGTTTTCAAATCTGTCAAGGAATTACAAAAGATTTTTAAAGAATTTTTAAGATTTCAGGGTATCTGAAAAAAATCCAATGAATTTTCAAGAACTTTAAAAAATTCCAAGGGATTTCAAAAGATTTTAAAGAATTTGAAAAAGGTTTGCGTGTTTTTAAAGATTCCAAAGAATTTTCAATTGATTTTTGTAATAATGGGATTTCAAAAGATTTCAATGGATTTAAAATATTCCAGGGATTTTTAAAAGATTCCAAAGAATTCTTCATTTATTTCAATATTTAAAGGAATTTCAAAGGATATGAAATATTTCAGGGTGTTTTAAAAAATTCCAAGGCATTTTTAAGAAATTACAAAATTTTAAAGAAATTTCCAATTTTAAACAAATTTTCATGGAGATTTAATCAAAAGGATTTTAAAAGATTTCCGTGGATTTGAATGATTTGATGATTTTAAGGAATTTGAAATATTTTAGGAAATTCAAAATTATTTCAAGTACTTTTATTTGATTTCAATAATTTGAAAGAATTTCAAAGAATTTGCAATATTTCAGGATGTTTCAAAAGATTTCAAGGCATTATTTTATAAATCTTTAAAACGTTTCAAAGGATTTGAAATATTTTAATGTTCTTTTGAAAAAATTCCAGGAATATTCACGAGCTTTAAAAAAATTGTAAGGGATTTCAAAATATTGTAAATAATTTCATATATATTAGGGCAATTTGAAAGATTCAAAGGACATTTTGATTGATTTCAGTAATTTAATGGAATTTCAAAGATTTGAAATATTTTAGGAAATTTTAAAAGATTCTAGGTAATTTTTAATTGATTTTAATAATTTGAAGGATTTTCAAAGGGTTTGCAATACTCTAAGATGTTTAAAAAGATTCCAAGGAATATAAGAGCTTTAGGAAGTTTCAAGGGATTTTAAAAGATTTTTAAAGGACTTGAAATATTTCAGGGAATTTAAAAAGATTCCAAGAAATTTTCCAGGATTTTAGGAAATATCACAAAATTTCATAGAATTTCTTATGATTTTATAATATTTTAATGAATTTAAAAGAATTTATTCGCAAGAAGTGAAAGATTTCACAGGTTTTCAATGAGTTGCAGAAATGTTTTTGCAATTCATTTGAATTAATTTGGAACTCATCCTGAATTCTGGTAAATTCTTCTGAAATCTTTGAAATTCCTTTAATTTTCAAAATTAAATTATATTCTTCCAAATGAATTCAATTCTACTCAATTAAAAGGATTTTTTTTTGTTTTTACGTTTTCGTAGCCCCGGGTAGAAATCCTTATAATTGCAGTTGGGTGTCCGTCCGTTCGTTGTACTTTTTTTCAAGCAAGGGAAGTGAGGGGAAATTACGGGTGGTATAGTAGGGGAAGCGAGGGGAGGAAATGTAGAGGAAGTGACAGGAAATTAAAGGAGGGGAAGTAGGGGAAATGAGGGGAAGGGGTATGATGGGAGGGGAATGAGGGGAAATTAGTGGAGGGGAAGTAGAGGAAATTAGCGGAAGGATAGTACGGGAATGGATGGGAAACGAGGGGAGTGGAAGTAAGGGAAGTAGTGAGTGAGAAAGTAGGAGAAATGAGGGTGAGTAGGCGAAGTAAGAAGAGCGAAGTACGGGGAAGTGATGGGAAACGAGGGGTGGCATAGTAGGAGAAGTGAGGGGAAATAAGGAAAGGAAATGTAGGGGAAATGACAGGAAATGACAAGAGGGAAAGCAGGGGAAGTGAGGGGAGGGATAGTAGGGGAAGTGAGGGGAGGGATAGTAGAGGAATTTATGGGAAATTAGAAGAGTGGAAGTAGGGGAAGTGAGAGGTGGGGAATTAGGAGAAATAAGGGTGAGTAGGCGAAGTGAGGAGAGGGAAGTACGGAAAAGTGATGGGAAATGAGGGGGGAGGGAAGAAGGGGAAATGACAGGGAGTAGGCGATGTGAAGAAAAATTATGAGGGAACTAGGAGAAGTGAGGGGACTAAAGTGGGAGAAATTAGGGGAAATCATATGAAATGAGGGTGGGTGGTAAGGGAAATAAGTTGGAGTTAACCAAGTAAGCGGAAATGGCGGGAGAGGGACTGGGGTGAGTAAGGGGTACTGAGGGGAGGGAAGTAGGAGAAGTTTGGGAGGGGAAGTAGGAGAAGTGAATTCAACTGAGGGGAAGTATGGAGAATTATTATAAACGAGGAAAAGTAGGGGAAATAATTATAAATTAGGTTAAGTAGTGGAGGGGCATTAAAGGCTGGGGTAGCGAGGAGAGTGGGAAGTAGAGGAGGAAGAAGTCAGGAAAGGGGGGCGAATCGTAGAGTGAGAGGAGGGGGAGTAGGAGGAGTCGGGGTGGGAAAGTATGGGAGGGGGATGTTTGAGCGACGTAATTATCGTCTTAATAGGCCACTAGACCCCTTTTGTAGGTGCACGGCGCCTACTTTGAATAATTTTTGTTTAATTATTCATCTTGAAGTCCTTTAAACTAACCTTGAATTCTTAGAAATTCCATCAAATCCTTTTGAATTTTTCCTAAACTTATTTCAAACTTACTTAATTCAATGAATTTTTCATATTTTGTAATTGCTATCAATTCGCTCGAATTTTTTAAAATTCTTTTCTTTTCCCTTAAATTCCTTTTAATTCCCTCAAATTTTACTAAAATCACTAGAATGTTTCGATTTTTTTCCAATTCATTTGAATTCTTTTGAATATAACTTGAATTGTTTTGAAGTCTTATGATTCGAATTCTTTTAATTTCAAAAGAACATTAGTCATATTATTAATGGACATTAGTCAATTTTAGTAACTTTTTGTGTTTAAAATTAAAATTAAACCTTAAAATTGATAAAATTGAATTTAAAATAGTTTTATTCTATTTATAAAAGATCAAAAAACATTGAATAAATAAAAATTAAGATCTAAAAAAATTATATTACTTTACTGTACCTTCGTCATCGAAAGTGGCGAGGGTAAATTTGCTGAGTTTGTTCGTGAAGCTCCCAACATTAGGCACGACTGATCCATTTTGGAGTCGATTAAGATTTTCACTATTAGATTCCATTTTCCGACTTTCCTCGGCGAAACCAGAAATAAGAGTGTCCATCATAATCGCCTGAAAAATTAAATATTTTTATGTAACGCAAGCATGTTTTCTAAGCGTCTTTTTAGTTCTGAGTATTGCTAGAAGTAAAAAGATAGGGATCCTATATTTTTGAATAATTTTGAATCTTTAGGATAGAAAGAGATAGAGAAATGTATCCCATTCAATCCCTTTGTCAATCATACACCTATCAACGTCAATATTTTTCTATCTATTTTTTAATCTAAATTCACGTCCATCTTTTTCAATACCCTCTTCTCTATCTCATGCGATCCTTTATCTATTCATGTCAATCTTTTTCTATTGTATATGTTAAACTAATTCCCGTCTATCTCTTTCGATCTCCTCTTGTCAATCTCATCCTATACTACATCTATCAACGTCAATCTTTTTGGATATTTTTGTCAATCTAAATGTACGTCTATCTTTTCAAATCGTCCCTTTTCTATCTCATCCTATCCTTTATCTATTCATGTCAATCTTCTTCTGTCTCTGTTAATCTAAATTCTCGTTTACCTTTTTTAATCTCCTCTTCTCTATCTCATCCTATATTACATGTGGCAACGTCTATCTTTTTCTATCTCTTTGTCAATCTAAATTTACGTCCTTCATTTCCAATCCTCTCTTCTCTATCTCAACCTATCCTTTATCTATCCACGTCAACCTAAAGATTTTGCCCTGCTGAAAGTAGAAAGATTGAAAAAGATTGAACTTGGGGGATAGGAAAAATATAGAACTATTTTACCTCTCCTTCTATCTCCCGATGGCTCACTTTGCGTCCCTAAAACGCTATCTTTTCCGATCCCTTAGTCTATCTATCTATTACGAATTTCAATCATTTTTAACCTCTTTCTCTATTTTTCGTATCCAAAGACCCTTATTTTTTTCTTTACTTTATTCTATCTCTTCAATACAAATTTGAATCTTTATCTATCTCTTTTTCTATCTTTCATGATTGAGTAATTTTATCATTTTCTATCCCTTAAGGGAATTTATTAAAAAAATTGATTTGACGTTGACCTCATACCAGAAAGACAACGTGACGTAAATTTAGATTGACAAAGAGATAGAAAAAGATAGACGTTGAAAGATGTAGTATAGGATGAGGTAGAGAAGAGGGTATTGAGAAAGATAGACGTGAATTTAGATTCAAAAATAGATAGAAGAAGATAAACGTTTATAGATGATATAGATGATACGATGAGATAGAGAAGAGGAGATTAAAAAAGATAGATGGAAATTTAGTTTGACAAAGAAATAGAAAAATATTAACGAGGATAGACAAAGAATAGGATGTGATAGAGAAGAGGGGATTGAAAAAGATAGACGTGAATTTAGATTGACAAATAAATAGAAAAAGATTGACATGAATAGACAAAAGGATAGGATGAGATTTATAAGAACGGACTGAAAAAGATATACGTGAATTTAGATTGACAGATAAATAGAAAAATATTGACGTGGATAGATACATGATAGGATGAGATAGAAAAGAGGCGACTGAAAAAGATAGACGGAAATTTAGATTGACAGAAAGATAGTAAAAGATTGACGTTAATAAACGTACAATAGGGTGAGATAAAGAAGATATTGAAAAGGATAGACAGGAATTTAGATTGACAAAGAGATAGAATGGGATACATTTTCTCTATTTTTTTCTATCCTAAAAATGTATGTAAATGAATTGCAAGTTATATTGTCTTTTTGAGGGATAGAAAATGATAATAATAATCAATCGCGGAAAATAGAAAAATAGAAAGACAAAGATTGATCTTCGGTTACGAAAGATAGAGAAAGAAATTGAAAAAGATAAGAGTGCTCGGTCATAAAGGATAGGGAAATAGATAAAAAATTATTGAGATTGGGGATAGGAAAAGATAGCGTTTTGGGGATGAAAAATGACCCGTTGAGAAAGATAGAATAGTTCTATCTTTTCCTATACCTCAATTTCTATCTTTTCCAATCTTTTTACTTCCAGCAGGGAAAGTGGCCGTTTACATAACAGAAGGAGCGAATGCGCATGCGCGCAGTACAATAATGAGTCCATAATACTCCTAGGAGTATTATGGGTTCATAATCGTACTGCGCGCATGCGCAGTCGACCGTGTACGATGATGGCCGCGTCAACCTAACCTAAATTTTCAGATGAGATTCTCGCTGTCGGTAAATGTCGGTAATAGGAACCTGCAATTCTTAACTACTCTTAATCTTTTGCAAAAATGGTTACCATTTCTACCTCCGAATTACAGATTCCTGTTACCAACATCTCGAAGCTTTATTGGTTCTGTTACGCGCTAAAAATGATCCTATCAAAAAAAAAGCGTTTTACAATTGCATTTTTACCATTCTTACTTGTTTCGAAAATACTTGGAGAATTTTATAAACACGAGTTCCATTTTCTCGAACCGGAAATTGAAGAAAGAGACAAGGCAGACAGTCGGGATTTCCTTCATCTGAAGGTTTTGCCATTTCCCAACTCAATTCGGAATATTTGAGTCCCAACATAAGGCTCTGTAATAAAGTAATTAGGCAATTTAATTTATTAAATAAATTACTTAATTTATATTAATTTCATTTGCTTTTTTTAATTACATCATACTTTAGAACCAAAAAATGTCTCAAAACAGAGGAAATAGGTTGATTTTTCACGAAAGTAGGGGAATAGTAGGGAAATAAATTTCTGTATATAAAATTAATGTAAATAACATATAAATAAAAAGAAAGGTGAGTTTTTAACCCCAAAATACGAATTGCCAACACAAGGGTTAAGTTTTCAAGCTAAAAAGTCGAATGTTTACGAAATAAGTTGTCTTTTAAATACGAAGAGATAAATTTTCAATCAAAAAATATAAATTTTCAACCCAAAAAAAAGTAATTTTGAACCTAACTTTTGCATTTACAACCAAATAGTTCAACTTTGAAAAAAGACAAATTTTCAACAAAATAGTTGAAATTTTAATCAAATAGTTAAATTTTCAAGTCAAAAAGACGTCTTTTTTAGAAGACGGTTTAATTTTTACCAAAAAAATTGATTTTCAACACAGAAAGACTACTTTACTACCAAAAAAGATCAATTTTCTATCCAAAAAGACGATTGTTCATCCAATCAGTTGAATTTTTGATCAAAAATAATGACTACAAAATAGTATAAGTTTCAACAAAATAACAAAATTTTGAACCAAATAGTTGAATTTATAACCACGTAGTTCAATTTTCGGCATACAAAGATGATTTTTCAACCAAAAGCATGAATTTTAAACCAAATAAATAATTTGATGTTGTTTTTTGTCTACTGGTCTAAAATCAATATTTGAATAGTTATTTTTATTTCTAAATTGTGAAAAAATTGCTCTCAAGCTCCGCTATCATCAGACCGGCAATCTGGAGGACTTGGGTTCGGATCCCAGCGGAGCTTGAGAGCAATTTTTTTCACAATTTAGAAATGAAAATCAGTATTCAAAATATTGATTTTAGATCAGTAGACAAAAAACAATCAACATCAAATTATTTTAATACAACTTATCTGGTCAAAAACCATAATATCAAAAATATTTCAACCAAATAATTCAATTTTCAACTAAAACACCTAAGTTTTCAACCAAAAATAGAGTTAAATTTTTTGTTCAAAAAATTGATTTTCATTTTTCAACATAAAAATTTTCAACTAGGTGAACTCAACCCAAAAAGAGGAAATTTTAACAAAATAGTTTAATCCTCAACCAAAAAGATGAAGTTTTAACAAAGAAGATTAATTTTTTACCCAAAAAGATAAATTTTCAACCGAAAATGGAATATTTAAATTTTCAAAGATAACAATTCATTTTCAACATCAAAAAAATAACTTTTCAACCAAAGATTTACATTTTCAATCAAAGAGATGAATCTAAACAAATGAAATTTTAATGAAGTAGTTCAATTTTCAACCAAGTAGTGGAATTTTAAACCAAGTAATTAAATATTTAACCAATATGATTAATTTTCCACCAAAACGATTAATTTTTTATAAAAAAAGACAAATTTTCAACTAAATTGTTGAATCTTCAAGACAAAAAAATTTTTCTACAAGAATGTTCCATTTTCAAGCCGAAGATATGACTTTTCTACCAAATAGTTACATTTTCAAATAAATACTTCAATTTTCAACCAAATAGTTGTAATAACTTTCTACCAAAAGTGAAAAATTGAAACAAAATACAAGAATTTTCAACCAAACAGTTGCATTTTTTTACCAAAAAATATGACAAGTTTTCATCTCAAAATGGAAAAGTTAAATTTTCAGTTTAAAACACTCTTTTCAACAAGACCAAAAACTAATTTAAAACTAGTAGAATTCGACGAAAAAGGACGATTTTTTAACAAAATATTTGAATTTTCTACAGAGTAATAAAATTTTCAACCAAAGAGTAGAGTTTTCAACACAAAGTTCATTTTCAACCAAGAAAGATGACTTTTTGTAATTATTTTGTTAAAGATTCAACAATTTTGTTTAAAAAAAGTCATCCTTTTTGTTTGAACATTGAACTGTTTCGTTGAAAATTTGTCTTTTTGTGTTGAAAATTCCACTATATTGTTGGAAATTCATCTTTTTGTTAGAAAATTGAACTTCTTGGTTGATAATTCATCTTTTTGATTAAAAATGTAATTATTTTGTTGAAGATTCTACAAGTTTCTTGAAAAATTTATCCTTTTTTATGGAAAATTCAACTAAAAAAATAGTTTAATTTTCCACGAAAGAATTCAATTTTAAACCAAATAGTCGAATTTTTAACAAAACGGGATGAATTCTGAACAAAAAATACAATAGTAGATTTTCCAACCAAAAAGAATGAATTTTAAACCAAAAATAGTTGGATTTTCTTATTGGGTTCTATTAATTTATTTCACACTTAGAAAACAAAAGAAACAAGAAAAGGGGAAAAAAAAATTTTCAGGAGAAAATTCAACTAATTTGGTTGAAAATGCATTTGTTTTGTTACAAATTCGTCTTTTTGGTAGAAAATTGATCTTCTTGGTTAAAAATTCATCTTTTTGGTTAAAAATGTAAATATTTTGTTAGAAATTCAACAATTTCCTTTAAAAAGTCATCCTTTTTCGTTGAAAATTCAACTGTTTTATTGAAAATTCGTCTTTTTGTGTTTACAATTCAACTATTTTTGTAGAAATTTCATCTATTTGGTTGAAAATGAAATTTTTTGTTGAGAATTCCACATTTGAATTCCATTTCATTCCACATTCACAATTTTCCACATAGAAGTTGATTTTTCAACCAAAAAAGATGAATTTAAAACAAAATAGTTTAATTTTCCACGAAAGAATTCAATTTTAAACCAAATAGTAGAATTTTTAACAAAACGGGATGAATTCTGAACAAAAAATATAATAGTAGATTTTGCAACCAAAAGGAATGAATTTCACACCAAAAATAGTTGGATTTTCTTATTGGGTTCTAATAATTTAGTTCACATTTAGAAAAAAAAAGAAACAAGAAAAGGGGAAAAAAAAATTTTCAGTAGAAAATTCAACTAATTTGGTTGAAAATGCATTTGTTTTGTTACAAATTCATATTTTTGGTAGAAAATTGGTCTTCTTGGTTAAAAATTCATCTTTGTGGTTAAAAATGTAATTATTACGTTGAAAATTCAACAATTTTGTTTGAAAAAGTCATCCTTATTTGTAAAAAATTTGACTATTTCGTTGAAAATTCGTCTTTTTGTGTTGGAAAA
>CAKNYM010050268.1:0-22718 GCA_932195095.1 Andricus curvator
AAAGAGAGCTACAACGACTGTACCCAAAATATTCCGTACAATTAATTTTCCTTGTGATAGGTGCTCTCGGAGGTGCGAAACTATCACTTGTTCGTAACCTTAAAGCCATACCCGCGTGCCAAAAATATGCCACGGCACTTGCGAGATGGATGCAGAAAGCTGTCATCCTTGGGTCGCTTCGTGTCCTCAAGACACACGAGGGTTTTCCCCGGCCTGTCGTTGTGATTTCGTCGTTGCCTATGACCACCCATCTCACAGTTGTGAGACGTGGCCATAAGTGTGATTTACCGTGGTGCTACTGGGGGCTATTGACATTTTTTGGATGACAGTTGCTCTTAGTAGGACCCTGCGGTGGTTGTTTAACTTTTTTTTAAATTATATATATTAGGGTGACCAGGAACAAACACTTTTGGTTTTCTTAGGAATGAAAGGCAAATAACGGTAGTTTATGCGTTGTAGAAGCCAGATTTTTTTTTAATTTTAAACAATATTTAGAGGTGGTCCATCGACGTTGAAGTTCTCATATAATTAACATGGGCAAAACCAACTTTTTTTACATTTAAGATTTTAACCACGAAGTTATCCACTTTTTAATTTAAACTTTTGATATGTTGTTCTTCAGGTCCTCAGAATCCACATAGAAGCATTAATTAAGGTTGCTTGAAAAGTGCCATTTTCTAATCCTATTATAAAGTCACATCGATAAAAAGAGACAATCGACTCTTCACTTACCGAAATTGTCAGATTTTGCAATGACAAGGTTCAAAGACGATGAGCCACCTCTAAATATTGTTTAAAATTAAACGAAAAAAAATCTGGTTTCTATAATCGCATAAACTACCGTTATTTGCCTTTTGCTCCTAAAAAAACAAAAGTGTTTTTTTCTGGTCACCCTCATTACAGAAACCCTCATAAAAAGATATAACCTATAATATTTGGACAAAATCCCAAAAATATACCTGTGTAATATTTGTCACCAGCTACAAATTGAATGCTTTGCATGCTCAGAGCTTTTCTGCGCAATGTTTGAAAATTCTGGGAAAAATCATGCTAGTTCGGTGGAGCATAGGCTACTGAAATTTCATTGATTTGACATTGTGCTCTGGCTTCTAACTCAGCAAGAAAATCTCAAAGTCGTGTCACCGCTTTTACATTTCAAATGTTCACTGCAACGTCTGTAGGTGTGGAAAGTGCGCGCAACTAACCATGTAAGAAATCTTTCAATTGTTTATTAGATTGAGGTGACCAGCAGAAACCATGAAGACACCATGAAGAAAAAAGATGTGCTTCTAAAATTATCTAAGTATCACACATTTGAACATCGAAATTTTGGAATTTGTCGAAAAAATGTCTTTTCCGTCATCGTACTTTACTCCAAGAATACTTGAAGCACACTTTTTGATGCTCACGGAAATTTAACAGTACATATGTTGCCCCGAAGAAGTTTACCATGAATAAAGTTAATATCGTAGTGCGCGCAGAAGTTATGTCCAATTTAAGGCTAAAATGTGCACTCTAAAGTTTCAGCGAAAATGTCTACTCCAACACCTGCAGCTATAAAAATCGCGCGCATCAAGATAGGACTAAATTTTTTGCTGATTTTGCTGTATTTCGGTGGACAAAAAACGTCCCCGCAAGAACAATTACTATGTGCCTCAAAAATCATGCGCATTTCGTAAAAACCAAAGTCAAAATATGTATATAAATGGATTTTCTTCAAAAGTTACATATCAAGAAAAAAACTTTGTTGCACAAAAAAGTTCCATTTCATTGAAAGAAATAAGTTTTTCCTACAATTTTTTTTAAAGTTTAGAAGATTTTTAGATATTACAAAAAATAAGAAAACAATGGAAAAAATATCACTTGTTTCATCAAATTACACGTCTAAAAATATTTCTTTAACAAGCAGGTTTTTATGTTTAAGAGGGCTACATTTTATCGCAAACTTACATCATTTCAGTAAAAATACAAAATAAGAAATCATTTTTATATCAAATATTCGGTAAATAAATCTATGATTATTATAATAAGTTAGCCCTTTTCTGAAAAATTGAATTAGAGAAGAGTTTAAGAAAATATCTCTAATGTTTCTTGAAAGTACTATATTAAAAATAATAGTTTAATGATAAAATAATGGCTGTGTCTAGTCGTCCCGAAAAATTAGGGGGGTTGGACCAATATTATTTATGTGGCCAGTCACAGGGGTGCATCTTCCCGCCCCCACGAGACGTTGGAAAAAGGGTAAATGTTTCACCAACATTATTTCTATGGCCAATCACGAGGGTGCCTTCCCGCCCCCACCCGAAAATTCGGGACGACTAGCCAAGCTTATGAAAAATATTGCACTAGTCATCCCGAATTTCGGGACAACGAGACACTGCGTAAAATAATAGATTTGAAACCATTTTTAACCAATTTTTAATACCCGAAATTGAGATAAACGTTAAACATCATATAATTTGCTCACTTTATTGGAAGTACACTTTTCGTAATACACCCTAATATAATTTTCATTAAATTTTATGTGAGTAATATTAGAGAGAGACAGTAATATTATTATATAATATTTTATATTGTATTCATATTATAATTGAAATATCCAGTATCTATAATATAATACAATATAATACAGTTTTTATAATATTGTGTGATACAATTTTTGACATTTAATCATACTTAGAGAATAAGTATTTCTTCGGGTTTGAAACTTCCAGCCTTAAGTGTAATTTTCATTTTCACCGCCAAGGGAGAAACTGCCCTTACGGGCTTGTTAAAACTGGTTTGTGTACAAGAAAGAAAGAAGTTGTAACAAATTATTGAACTAAATATTTCAGTGTTTAATCAAATTATCCATATAACCTGCGTTTGTATAATAAAGTATATACTTGTATGTATTTCTTTAAGGAAGTGGTGCTTTTTGTTACTAAAATTACAATAAAGATTTTAATTCGTTTGTTATTATTGTTTGTCCTATTCATACAAATTTTCAATAAATAATTATATATTTTTTACAAAATATTTAATGTGTTCAGAATGATAGAAAAAGAAACATTAGCAATATAGATTAACCTGTACTTTCCTGTGATATTTCGCAATACTTCGTTTTAAGAATAATAATAAAAAAGTCCGCATTATTTCTTTGCAGACACTCGTTACATATTTTTACTCAAGAACATAGTGATTGACACACTATTGGAAAGTATCCTGGGCATTTAGAAAGAAGAAACAATCCTCCTTGATCTTCCATTCATAAAATATTATTCACTTAATTAAACTTATGAACTTGATAATTTCAATATTTTGTGCAAACTCCGCGCATGCTCAAAAATATTGACCATGCTAAAAAATGCGTTTTTACATGTATTTAGAATGTAGGAAAAAAGTTTGGAATGTGTGCCTTAAGGTTTGTTTTTTAATCCTTTTTTTTACATTATCATCATAATGAGAAGGTATAATGAGAAGGTATTGATTTTATGTGAAAAATGACTTTCGTGGATTCCATCAAATATCGAAGTTTTGAGGCCCCCCCCCCCCAAGTTAGAAAAAATAGTTGTTACGTCGGTATCTGTCTGTCTGCCGTCGGTGTGGTCTTTGTCGTCGTCTATATACCGGATAACTTTTGAAAGACTAATCGTATTGGATTGTGCTATTTTGGATAGAAATTCAAAAAGTTAGAGCATTTAAAAAAATTTTTAGACAATTTTTTTCAAAATTCAGAAATTCCATGGACGGCCATCCATAGTACTCAAAAATTCGAACAATATATCCCTAAGGCTTTTTTCAATAAAAAGAAAATTGTCAGAGTTATAACATTTTCAAAATCCCCCCAAAAAAACGAAAAATAACATTTTAAGCGAAACAAAGCATTCTCATCATAATGAGAAGGTAATGATTTTATGTGAAAAATGACTTTCGTGGATTCCATCAAATGTCGACGTTTTGAGGCCCCCTAAGTCAGAAAAAGTATTTTTCACGTCGGTGTCCATTTAAACTATGCAACAACAAAAATAGGTAAAAAGGAAATCTCTTCATTTATCTCAAACAAATTTCTTTATATAGACTCTGCACAAGAAATACAAAAAAAATGATTGTGAAATAAAGAACAAATAATAAAATACATTTGCTTTATTTTGTTCTGTCCAACTTAGCAGTTGCGAACAGAGGCACAATATTTTAAAAAAATCACATTTTGTAAATATTCTAAAAAAACACGAAGGTAAAATTACAGTTTGCAATTTGTAAGATTTGAAAAGATGCGTACTACAGTTTTGTTTTAAAATCGGTCTTAAGCTGTTGTCATAATTTGTTCGTCTAAATTATATCTACAAATTTGCTTGGATACATTTTTTATAGGACGTGTAGTTTTTGATTTAAGGGGGAAAACTAACATTACAATAAACAAGTTAAATTTGTGTAGAAACGACTAGAGATTAATGGCAAATAAGGAACGAATATTGATGTAATCATGAAAAATAAAATTTGTACTTTACTTTGCTATATCTGAATGAGCAGTTCGGAACCGAGATACAGATTTTAATACAGAATACATTTAATATATTGAAGTTGAACATGATATAGAAAAATTCACGTATTGGACAAATTTTATTCGAGTGCGAAGCATGAGATACGTGATGAGAATGTATTCGTTAAAGACGAAGGAGCTTTAACAAAAGAGAATTTACAATCACCAAATTACTACTGTCGATGATTTTACATTTAATTGACAAAGATTTTGCTTAAACGTGGGGAAGTACAAGGACCGAGTGCATAGCGCGAGGTAAATACATTATCGAGCGCGAAGCGCGAGAACCAAGAGTCGCGCATCGGTCTAACAAAATTATTTAATAAATAATCTGCAGGAGTGAATATGATATTGCATTACACTCACTTGACAGCTTCTCGCATAAGAAGCAGATATCGAGGCAACAGTTATGGTTATTTGGAAGTTCTCAGTAAATAAGAGTCTCAATTTAATTCTCCGCAAACATCACTTTTACCTATTGATCAAATACATATTTACACACATCCGGAAATCAAGCAAGTCTTCCGGCATTTATTATATTATTTCTTCATATAAGTACTATGACTTTAATGAGAAAAGTTACAATATTATTTACTTGCCTCTTACGTCTCCCAAGATTAAAAACCTGCATTGTTTATAATAAATAATGAAGACAGATAACCGATTCGTTGTTTTTATTATCGACAAGCAATTGTGCGTCGATCAAAATAGCCTTTTCCAGCTTTTCCTTCAGAGATGAAGACAAGAGTTTATAGTGTAGAAAATAACTTACTGCGATTCAACGCACCGATAATGTTATTAACATAATTTTATTCCTGTTCAAAAATATTCACATTAGTGTTGCCACTTCAGGAATAAAATTACAGAAAAAGTTGTACACTAAATCCGAAGGTGTGTGAAAAACAATTGTCATCTTCGTAGGAAGGTGTGAATATATTTTTAATATTTGATTTACAGTTTTGTAGTTTACAACTGTGTCTCCATTGTGCAATGCTTTGATCCACTTTTGGATCAAACTTTGACACCTTGGGATTTATTGTGTAGAAATTATTTATTTTTTATGAAATAACCAACTGAAGTATTTAGATATCTGATTAACATTCAAAAGATACTCCGTATTAGTCACTATATCTGATTACAAAGCTTTGTATTTTTTTCGACTAGTTAGCGAACAATGGATCCTAAGAAGCATGACATCCGGGATAATTCAAGGTGACGTTTTGTTGTCCCTAAATCTCCCGATGGGCGATATTCATGAGTACATGTATTATTTGATTATGAAAGTTCTATTAATTGTCTTCATCCTTGATATTTGAGCAACAATACGTTACTGATGAAATTCTGATGCAAAATTGAGATTAACATAATATTTTCTACAATCTTAAATGTTTAACATTCTAGACTGGCATGCCAAATTTCCTTCAGAGATATGGATAATAATAAATTCCAATGAACATTTTGTGATTAAATGAATTCTTTACTGTAAAAAAGTTCTGTTATCATTTTTTAAATTACTATAAACACATAAAATCAAAATAAACAAAATATTCACACAAAAGTCAATTATTCCGACTGAATTTAGCAAATTTAATTGTTTTTGCATTCAGTAACCGAGAAGGTCTTCCTTCATTTTTCGCGCCTTGAACTTTAATAAAAACTTTCACGAAGATTACAATACATGAACTTCTGTTTTATACAATATTACAAGCATAATAAATAATAATCGAAATTATTTTAAAACTTTAGAAAGAAATTAGCAATTTTTTTCTGAATAAAGTTAAATCTTTACGACATCCAACTAATAAAAGTGATGAGCCTTTGGTAAAGTGAAAATAATTTCATTTCGTAATGGTTCGAAAATAAATTATCATATCCGTTGGTTCTCACGTGCCCGAGACACTGCGACTTCGATCTGAAATTTTTGGTTTTACTGCAGATACATTATTCTTGTGAAATTCAGCCTTGTAACTAGCGGTCGTTACTACTGAAAACGAAACCATCACGCAATCATGAAAGATGCACCTTCAGATGTTTTCTTTCTTGCAGAATAAAGAGATAATCATTATACAATGGTGCCATATTGTTTACATTTTACCTTCCTCAAAACAAAGAACAAATGCAACAAATTCATTAGTTTATTACTAGTAATTAATTAAATTAATTAATATTAATTAATAGGTTCTATATTATTAATAACCTATTGAATAATTTAATTACTATTATAGTTTAATTTCTAGCTCATATAAAGTTACTGAGAATACATTTAAGAAAAGTTGAAAATAAGTACACACTGAATCCCAACGTGTCAAATGCTGACCCAAAAGTGGATCAAAGCGTTGCACAGTGGAGAAATAATTGCTGATAAACATTGAATACCTTGGAATTTAGTGTGTAATGTAAGTAAAGTTTTTCCCGATATTTCAGAGTGTTTAAATTCTAGACCTGAAAACTAATTTATAAGAATTTGTTAAGACGAAAATTATATTCTAGAGAACTAGCGATTAGCCTTTAAGGACTAGCTTGGCCTCAGTGTTAAATCGTCCAATAAATAGCAGATTAATTAATGTTAAGTGGTCTCGAAAAGACTTATATTTGGAATCTAAATACCATTTGCAAATTTCAAGCATTGCAAAATAAATATTAGGCTTTTAATTGAGCACATTTAATTTAAAAGTATTATTTTGAATGCATTTAGTATAGTTCCTGACGTCATATAATCAGATTTAGTATTTTTTTAATGCACTCTAAACAAAAAATTAAAAGTTATCAAATTAATTTTATTTTTAGAATTAAACTTTTTTCATACCGAAAAGATCCTTTATTTTATCATTTATCAAAATTAAAGACTTATACTTTTATTTATTTATTTTTAAATTGAAGGATTTTATGTATTAAGTATTGGAATAAAAGACTGCGTCTAGTCATCCAGAACAATTTGCGGGGCTGGAATAGGCCAAACTTATGGAAAATATTTAACTAATCATCCCGAATTTCAGGACGACGGGACACTTCGAAAATGGCAAATTGATCAGTCTATAATTTTGGAATATGATATAAAACATATAATAGTGCACGTCTTTCGGTATGATAAATTTTTTATTTTGAAAAATAAGATTGATAACTTTGAATTCTTTTGAAAGGACGCTAAAACTCTAATTTTGGTTATATGACGTCAGAAACTAATAGAGTTAACAACAATTTTATTATATATTTATAATGCAAACAAATTTTAGAACATGTTTTATATTGTGATAAATCGAAATAAGTATCGGAATGGAAGGAAGGGAGTAAATGAAAAGAATGATAAAAGCTCAGTGGACACGGAGACCTTTAAAAGAGATTGCTCGTTAGCTTGCGTTTGAAGGTGCTGTCACTTTGCCAATAACAAGCTATCGAGAAGGTCATCGTTTGTAGCGTGTCGTTTCTTCCCTTTTAAATCAAATCTAGATAATATTGAAAAAGCTGATTAAGAGATAATTTGCTATATTATATTCAACATTTGTGAAAGATATAGATATTTCAACTGAATTTAGGGTAATTTCAGCTGCATTAAAAGGTGTGTTAATTTCTTGGAATTAAAAGTTATTTCCAAGGAATTCAAATTTAAAGAAAAATCATTTGAAGTCAATTTCATGGAATTCAAAGGTAATTAACAAAATTCCAAGGCAAATTCTATTCAATTTAGCTGAATTAACCTCATTTAAGTTAATTAAAGTGCACTCAAATGAATATTCTATTAAATTCTAGAGAATTTAACAATTCGAGTGATTTTAAATGATTTTCAAGTGAATTCGGGGTTAATTGACGTTATTAAAATAAATTTTAGAACTTTAAGTTGAATTTAACTGAATTAATTATAATTGAAGAGAATTCAATAGAATTAAATGATTTTAAGTAAATTATGATAATTTTTGCGATAATTTAATAGGGATTTGCTTAAATTAATCTTAATTCATATCATTTTTGGGTCAAATTAACATCACTTAGGTGAATTCAATTTATTTCGACTTAATTCAAATGAATTCATCCAATAATTAAGTGCAATTAGAGAGATTTCAGTAGCTTTCTGAGTGAAATGAATTCAAGATATTGAAAACATTTGAGATCAAATCCCTCTTTATTTGAGTTATTTTGAATTTATAGAATTAAAATCAAAATAATTAATATATCAAAGGCTCTACCTGCCGCCTATCCACGTGAATCCATTTATATTTAATTTTTCCAACCAATCCCCCACACGAAACCCTTTCTATGTTTTTAAAAATCGAATATCATCTAATATTATCTCATTATATCTACAATCTATCCTCAATTCCTCATGAATCCCTTTCTATCTTTTGAAAGATCTTATATATCATCCTACCATTTTCCATACACATTTTTATATCCATTACTATCCAACGCCTATCGAAGTGCACCCATTTCTACCTTTCTATAATCTAAAATTATTAGATCGTTTTGAATCCTCCCTTCTTGGTGCAATTCCATCCACACCCTATTCATGTAAATCCGTTTCTGTGTCTTTTTCCATCTAATATTATTCTATTTTTCAGATCACAATTTTTCTAACGATCTACCGTTGTATGTCCCTTTCTATCTTTCTTCAATGTAAAACTCTCTTTTGAATCTTCATTTTTTTACCCATGTCTATACGCGATTTTGTATGCTTTTCTCTGTTAAAGATTTTAGAATGTACATAAAATCACAAAGATTATGTTGTGAATTGGTTTTAAATATGTATTATGAAATGGATAGAAAAGTTTTATGGTTATATTCACCTCACCTTCAATTTATATTTATATAAATTGATAACCTTTCAAGTTATTTATATATAGAAAATAATAGAAAGGTATAGTTTTAAATGGAAATAAATGGCCATATACATGATAGATAAAAAAATATTGAAAAATATAGCTTTTAAAGCTGAAAAATATTTATCACAGTTCTTCTCATAATTTCTCACAAGAAATAACTTCAGAAATATTTGTTAAATATTTCAGAGTTTTTTTAATAATCCAAGCACATTGTGAGTTTCGGTATCATACTACACTCTGCAAAGAATAGATAGTTATATTCTGCTTCCTTTTTATTTTTAGACGCAACTCTTAAGCAATTAAGGTTCTAAAATAAATCTGCATCACAACTTAGAATTAGATAATGTTTTATTTAACAGAATCACCTTGGGAAATAAAAAAAAACATCAAAATATGTTTTGCTTACATATAAAAATAAAACCAACAACATTTTATTGACAAAATTATTTTTCAATTTTAAGATGTCTTATTATAGCTTCATATAAAACCCTACGAACTTTAAGAGTTGCGTCTTGAAAAAAGAGTAACAGAATAATGCGTGTGAACTTAGCCCCCCACATTCAAAGTTTCGAATTTTTGTTTAGAGTTCTGACATCCTTTTGAATAGTTCTACAGTTCCTGATAACTTTTAGAAATAGTTCCGGCGTATAAATACTCTAAAAATGTATTTTTCAAAATTGGGGGCTAAGTTCACGTTCCCCCGCACTTTTCGAAAAATGAAGTTTTTTTAGAGTTCTGGGTACATTTAGCATAGTTCTAGAGTTCCTGATACTTATTTAAAATAGTTCCCAAAAATTAGACCCAACAAAAAAAGTTTCAAAAAATAGAGCCAGCCCCCCAGTTTTAAAAAATCAACTTTTTCTTTAATATTCCTGTATTTCCAAAAGAGTTCTAGAGTTCTATAACAAAATAATTTCGAAAAACTTGAAAACTCGAAACTTAAACAATTTCGAAAATCCCAAAATTACAGAGAAATTTTTCGAAAGAGTTCCACGAGTTCTGATCAGAGTTCTGGTAGTCCCCTGAATAGTTCTACAAAAAAGTCTAATAAAATTTTTCGGTAAACTCAAAATAAAAAAACCTACAACACTTTACACATACCCAACAAATTTGGAAATTAAAAATTTGGATAGTTCCAGGAGTTCTGATCAGAGTTCTGGTATCCCCCGGAATAGTTCTAACAAAAATTCTAATAATATTTTCCGATAAACCCAAAATCCAAAAACCTACAACACTTTACACATACCCAACAAATTTTGAAATTGAAAATTTTGAGAACTCCTGGAACTCTCAAAATTTTCAATTTCAAAACTATTCCGGGGGATATCAGAACTCTGATCAGAACTCCTGGAACTCTCAAAATTTTGAATTTCAAAATGTTTTGTGTATGTGTAAAGTGTTGTAGGTTTTTGGATTTGGAATTTATCGCAAAATTGTATCAGGCTTTTTGTTAGAACTACTCAGGGGGCTACCAAAACTCTGATCAGAACTCCTGGAACTCTCAAAATTTTGTTTTTCAAAATGTTTTGGGTATGTGTAAAGTGTTGTAGGTTTTTGGATTTTGAGTTTATCGAAAAAAATTTATTAGACTTTTTGTTAGAACTATTCCAGGGGCTACCAGAACTCTGATCAGAACTCCTGGAACTCCAAAAATTTTCAATTTCAAAATGAGTTGGGTATGTGTAAAGTGTTGTAGGTTTTTAGATTTTGAGTTTATCGAAAAATTTTATTAGACTTTTTGTTATAACTATTCCGGGGGCTACCAGAACTCTGATCACAACTCCTGGAACTATCAAACATTTTAATTTCCAAATTTTTTAGGTATGTGTAAAGTGTTGTCGGTTTTTGGATTTTGAGTTTACCGAAAAATGTTAGTAGACTTTTTTGTAGTACTATTCAGGGGGTTACCAAAACTCTGATCAGAACTCCTGGAACTCTTTCGAAAAATTTCTCTGTAATTTTGGGATTTTCGAAATTGTGTAACTTTCGAGTTTTCAAGTTTTTCGAAATTATTTTTTTATAGAACTCTAGAACTCTTTTGGAAATACAGGAATATTAAAGAAAAAGTTGATTTTTTTTAAAGTGGGGGGCTGGCTCTATTATTTGAAAAAAATTTTTTGGGTCTTATTTTTGGGAACTTCTTTCAATAAGAACTCTAAAAAAACTTCATTTCTCGAAAAGTGCGGGGGAACGTGAACGTAGCCCCCAAGTTTGAAAATAGTTATTTGTGATACAAGTGCGCAAAATAGGTGATTGTGTGCGAGTGTGAATTTTTCAGCATAAGCCGGAGGCTCGAAGCATGAGTCGGTGGTTAGCGCACGAGAGAAGCGAGTGCGAAAACGTAGACGAGTGCTTCGAGCCGCAGGCGAATGATGCAATCACACGAGTTACCAATCACCTATGCGCATATGTAATACTAATGTTATATTGCATAGAGTGGAGTAAAGACATTATTTTTAAAAAAAATTTTGAAATTTGTTTTTTTAACTGATTGAAAAAAAAATGTTCTGACAAAAAATGTTGTGCAAAAAAATTTTGGAAAAAAAATGTGAGAAAAAATTTTTGAAAAAAAATGTTGTGAAAAAAGTTTTGAAAAAAACTTTTTGAGAAAAAAATTTTGAAAAAAAAATTTGTTGAAAAAAATTATTATAAAAAAATATTGGCGTTTATGCTCTTTTGTCGGGGGGGGGGGGGGGGGGAAAAAACCCAAAAAAAAAAAATACAATCATTAAAACATTTCTTCAAGTTAAATCTAAATTTATTTCAAGAAGATACCAACACCAGTGTTTAAAGTTAGCTATGCCAGTGTCTAAAGTACCTCATCTCGAAAGTGCGCATGCGCAGCTTTTTCACCAGTGCCTAAAGCAAGCCATCTTCAAACTGCGCATGCGCGAAAATTATTCGCACACAGTCTGCTCAAATAAGGTGCTTTAGGCACAATTTAGAAGCATGCAAACGTCAACTTTAGAGGTGGGTGTTGCAAAAATCCATGTTTAGAGTATTTATACGCCGGAACTATTTTTAAAAGTTATCAGGAACTGTAGAACTATTCAAAAGGATGTCAGAACTTTAAAAAAAAATTCGAAATTTTGAAAGTGGGGGCTAAGTTCACACGCATAACAGAATAGAACTTTCTATCCCTTAATGAGAGCTGCTTTTGCCTCCTAAGGTTAGTACTCTAGCTTTTTCTAGTTTTTATTAGTTTGTATTAGCGTGCGTTGAGTCATAATTCTTTTTATCAAGTCTCAGACTCATTTTCTGAAATCCTTGTAAAACAGTTTCTCACTTTACGTAAAAAGACGACATTTTTCAGTTTTTTTTATTAAGGGTGGTTTAAATGCCCAAAACCGGACCTCAAAACTGTCTTTAAATTAGTGATGGGATATCGAAAAAAAAATATCGATATTTTAAATATCGATAAATCGGAAACTGCATATCGAAAAAATCGATATATCGGATAAAAAATATCGATATTATCGATATTTTCGATATTTTTTATTTTAAATATATAATTAATTATAATGAGTATAAACACATTATTATTAAAGAAAATGTATTAAAGCAACAAAGTGGTTTCATAAAATTTGTGTATCTTGATTCTTCTCTTCCAACCTTCCACAGAAAGTAAGTTTGTAGAAAAACAAAAATATCTTAGAATAACACATAGCGTTGCTATGTGTTGCATTGTAATTTGTTAACTTCTGCAACACAACCTTCGGAATTTGTTGATTTGTTTTTAAATTCCATGTCTTTGGTTGATTTCTGCGTGTGTTTATTTGCCTAATTAAACAAAATAAATTGGGTTTAATGGTTGTAAGATAATCAATCGAAAGAAATTGTACCCTTGTTTTTTAAAAACAGTAACTATATTTTAAATAAGTCTCCTGCGTTAGGCAGCAGTAACTGCGTGGAAGTAATTCGATTGGAATGTAATGACTGTTTTCTTATGAAAAAAGGGTATTGTATATAAGGGGCTGTCCATAAACTACGTTATCAATTTTAGACAATCCCCCCCCCCTCCCCGAAAAGTAATGTAGCCCAAGAACTGTATAAAAACATAGGACAAAAAGTGATTTTTCACGAAAATAGGGTAATAATGCAGGACAAAATTCTTTCAAATAAAATTAATGTAAATACGATATTGAATGCAATATGAAACACTTTAAATTCGTAAGATTTTAAGTCGAAATGTATATTTCATTTTCAACAAAATACATGAATTTTCAACAAAAAATAGAATAGTGAAATTTTCAGATAAAAAATACATGTTTAACACAAAAAAAAAAAAATTTTTTTTTAAAGTTAAATTTTCAACCAAAAAGATTAATTTTCTAGCAAAAAGATCAATGTTTTAGCAAAAAAACACATATTTTCAACAAAGTACATCAAATGTCAGCAAAATTGTTGAATTTTAAAACCAAAAGAAAGAATTACCTACAAAAAAGTTGAATTTTCATCCCGAAAATATGATTTTTTAACAAAAAAGTTCATTTTCCACCAAAAAGTCAAATTCTCATGAAAATAGTTTAATTTTTAACCAAATAGTTAAATTTAAATAAAAAATATGAATTTAAAAAAAAACAGTTAATTTTCAACAGAACCAGATTAATTTAGAACCAAATAGATGCTTTTTTAATCTAAAAGGATGAATCTTCAACCAAGAAGATTAATTTTCGACCAAAAAAGACGAATTTTTATCAAAATACATGAATTTTCAACCAAAAAGATCAATTTTAAACCAAAAATGGAATATTTACATTGTTAGTTAAAAAAATTAATTCTCAACCAAAAAAATGCGAATTTTTAACAAAATACATGAATTTTCAACCAGAAAAGGTCAATTGTTAATAAAAAATATAAATTATTAACCAAACATGGAATAGTTGCAATATTAGATAAAAAAAATTATTTTTTGACAAAAAAAAAAGAATTCTCAACAAAATAGTTACATTTTCAAGTAAAGAGATGAATTTTCAACTAAAATGATGAATCTTTAGAAAAATGAATTTTCAGCAAAATATTTCAACCCAAAAGATGATTTTTTAACTCTGTCCTGAGACTTATGTTATTTAGAAATATTCGCATTATACAGATTAGAAAGTATACAAAGGTAAATAATGAATGAAAAATATGTCTACTTACGATTTCTTGTATTTAGTTTTTGTTTGGGTTTTCACTCACTTTTCAACTAAAAAGCACATTGTGTCAAGTAACATAATAGTGATGAGATATCGATATCGAAATTATGACAAAATATCGATATTGACTTTGATATATCGGTTTCTAAATATCGATATGAAATATCGATATATCGGACTCTGAATATCGATATTTTCGATATTTCGATATCGATATCCCATCACTACTTTAAATCATTATTTTCACTTTAGCAAGGTATATGAAAAAAGCACATTATAAATTTTGAACCCCCTATAGAGGCTGTTGTTTTAAATTTCAAATGTTGTATTCTGAATGATAGGGCGAAATTATTTTCAGTGATGTCTTTTATGTTTTTATTGTCATATAATAAATGTAGTATTTGCCCCCGACTCATACTAATAACATACACTGGTCAATAAAGTCTCTTTTTTCGTTGGTGCGTAATATACTATTATTTATAGTATGTAGTTGTCAAGGATAGGAAATATCTATCATTTTCTATATTTTTACTTAAATAAAAGTAAAGCAAAGTTGAAACCAGTGCATCTTTCTATGAATAACTTTATTCAATAAAATCCAAGTAAGTTCAAGTGAATACAGAGTGTCTCGCGGGCGGGAAAAGCGTAAAACCCGGGAATTGTACGGGAAATATCATGGTGCGGGAAATGTACAGGATTTTGTTTTTGAAGCCGGAAATTTTTTAATGACTCATAAACGGAGCACGATGGAAACTTTCTTTGTTTTTTTTTAATCACCGTATTTCCACTACATTTGCTACCAAAAAGTAAAAAATTACTTGAGAATGTTGAAACGATTCAGAGAGATCAAACATAAGTTTGATAATAAGAAAGGGAAATTTTGTTTCTGAGAACATAATTATTTTTACCATTTTTTTTCATAGTCGTCAAGTTTTTATTGTTACGTAAGGCTAAATCAGTTTTCCCAAAAATGCGTTTTTATGCATGGCACCATAAAAGACGTTTCTAATATATTGAGGAGTTTTTGTTAATAAAGTTCGCTAAAAAACGTGATATGCCTAGAGAATAAAAAAGATAAATCCAGCAAATTTTTATAATGCAGACATATATGTATTTCAAAACAAAACAAAACAACACGGAGAAAAATGGATGTTTAAATGTAGATGTTCAAAGGGTAAGATTGTTCCGCCTAACATGCAGATATTCATGCCAATCATCTACTATCTTTTTGAGATGTTAGGCGTAAAAATATTTTTATGTTAAACTGTAACATATTCAGATGTTAAAATCATCTGAACGCATGCGCATTGCGCATTCGAATTTCACGACTATATTTGACGGCTATATAATTTCGATTTTACAATTATGGAATATTACAATTTTTGAACATTTTCAAAGAATCAAAATTAGCTATCCTTAATTAAAATTGTATAACGACTTTTGCCTGTCTACACGACGGAACAATGTTCTTAAGTTTGAGGTTATATTGACTCGAACACCTTTGAACATTTGACACGTGATTTGACAAAATGTTTCTGAATTTATAATGAAATATGAGTTTAAGTTACGTCAAATAGATAGAATTTTAAATGCAGATTACATATTATTCGTTCTCAGCTTACTTACCCCGTTTTTATTTTTTATTTTGAATTAAAAATATTAAACATAACCTCAGCTAGACTGAATGTATTATCTGATCGGCATTTCATACCCTGTATCTGTTTTTCGTTCATGTACGAAAATTCAAGTTTAGTTTTAAATTCACAAATAAGTTATCAATTAATTCCTTAAATGCTCAGAAATAAGTAAATTCCTCAAATATTTACAGCCGTTAGTTGACATAACCATACATATAATATTTCGGATATTTCAGGTTGAACATTTTGGATGTTTCAGAGTAACATTTTGGATGTTTCAGAGTAACATCTCACTTTTTAATATCTACAGATCCTAACTTTGAACATCTAGATTGCTGTCCTATAGTTAAACATAAAATATGTTAACCCTGAAGATCTAGATGTTACGTTTAAACATCCATTTTTCTCCGTGAATATATATATATATAGCTCAGCTTACAAATAGAATATAAGAACTTTTTCTTCTGCTATGAGCTTTACAGGTTTTTGCAAACTATGAACGAAATTAACCAGCCCAAGGAAAGAAAAGCGTAAAAGGAGCCCTGCTGGGCTCCTTTTGCACTCTTCTTTCCTTGGGCTGGTTAATTTCGTACATAGGGCGCGCGACTTTTGATTCTCGCACTTCGCGCTCGATAATGTAATTTACCTCGCGATACGCGCTCGGTCATTGTATTTCCCCCACATTTGTGCACAGACCTTTTGAAATTAAAGGTCAAAGCATCGACAACGGTAATTTGGTGATTGTGAATTCTCTTTTGTTAAAGCTCCTTCGGCTTTAACGAACACATTCTCATCAAGTATCTCGTGCTTCGCACTCGATTTTGTCCAAAATGTGAACTTTTCTACATTATGTTCAACGCTTTTATATAAAATGTATATTACATTTATTTATGTAACTCGGCCTGGGATTGCTTATATTCAGATATTGCAATATAAAGTACAAATTTTATTTATCATGATTACTGTAATATTTGTTTCTTATTTAGCATTAAATTTTATTCTCAAATACCTTGAAAAATGTATCATTTCAATAAATGTATATTATTACAATTCATAATATGCATTGGTATATTAAAACATACGTATTTTCATTGTCTTGTTTTTGTAATTTGAAAAAAGTGCGCATCCTATAAAAAAAAACAATTTTGTTATTGAACATTTTATTGCATTGTGTGTCGTTTTTCATCAAATCTCCACGTTTTGAGACCTCCTGACTCAGAAAAAACGATTTTTACGAAGGTGTCTGTCTGTCTGTCCGTCTGTCCATCTGTCTGTCTGTATCATGTAGGCACGATAACTTTCGAAAGATTGATCAGATTGGATTGTGCTTTGGCACACTTTTTTATGGCCTACAAAGAAAGAACGAGTTCGTTAACCAGCTATTTTGGATGAAAATTCAAAAAGTGAGCACATTTTGAAAATTTTTGAGACCACTTTTTTTGCAGATTTGAAAATGCTATGTACGGTTATTAGTAGTACGCAAAATGACGAACAAAATATTCTTATGACTTTTCGTGATAAAAAAAAATTACTGAAGTTATAGCATTTTCAAAATTCAAAAAAACAAACGAAAATGAACATTTTAAGCCGAAAAACGCACGATATGAAAAAAAGTCAAGAGGAGAAAAACGTTGAAATTATTCGTCTCTTTGAATACTACGAATAGCCTTGCATAGAATTTTCAAATTTTGAAAAAAGTGGTCTCAAAAATTGTCCTTCATTTTAGGGCAGTAAAAGAGTATACCGAAGGTTAGTCCAATCTGTCAATTCTTTCGAAAGTATCGTGCTTACAAACAAATATAGAAACATACACACATGCATACAAACATACGCACATACATTCAGGCATGCATACAGAAAGACAGGCACATTCGTAAAAACCTATTTTTCGGGTTCAGGGGGTCTCAAAACGTGGACATTTGACAAAAACGGAGGGGGGGGGGGTAAATTTTACACAAATCTAATACCTCCTCTGATGATAATGTTATAAATAAATGGTAACAGTTTAAAATGCTTAATTTTGAGTTTATCTGTTTTTTAATTTTTCAAACTATTATTTATATTTGTTATTATATTTATTTAATATAATTTTTAAAGCAACCTAGAAAAAATATTCTAAGAACCACAAAATGACTGTGAAAAACACGTTTCCTTTCCATGTTTTATTTTCTTTCGACTTGTAAATTTGTTCTCGTGTATTATTGTAGATACAAAACCCTTAAATATACCAAAAATTTTTTAAGCTAACTTAGAGAAATATATTTTTTTTAAACACACAAGTCAGTATTTTACAAATTTACTGCATTTATACTTTTTATTTTCAGGAGATATCCAATTTTTTATCGAATTATTATTATCAGAAAGACCTGAAATGTGTGAGAAAAAAATCTCAAGTCATTTTTAAAGGGGCATTTTAAAATTTTTTTGTTAAAATTTGGGTCTTTTATACAGGAATCCTCTTTCGTGGAACAGTATTTATAAACAATCGATTAGGATATAAGGAGTTTATTTAATTTCATAACAAACAACGAAGAACAGAGTGGAACTGTTAAAAGAAGATTTTTAATCAAATTTGTACGGGAATTTTCAAAAAGCCTGCGAGTATTGTGTTATTAGTCGATATCAGAATTCAGTATATGTTCTCTGATAGCTTCCATACAAAGGAAGTTTTTAAGCAACGCGAGAATTGTTAATTTTTCGACAAACAAATGAATTTGTCTAAGGGGCAAGTGAACGTGCACCATATTTCAATCAGATTTAGGGCCTCATTATAGTTGAATGCTGCCATAGAATTGGTAACGAGAGAGCTTCATTTTGTTGGAATGCAGCCTAAGGCCTTTTTCTAACTCCTATATTGCTATATTATCTGAAGGCTTCAGTATTTACTCTCTATGTTAGAAGGCACACTTCTAGTCTTATATAGTTTTATAGTAAAGCTAGAAGTAAAGGGAAAGGGACCATCGCGAATAGCAAATAGACCGAGTCACGATATATTCCCTCTTCGGAGGAGCCTAGCTCGATAATCAGCAATGATTGAAATATTCTACCATATTTCACAAAGACGTTCCCCATTAATATCAAATACACCTATGTAAAGTCTCCTGAATTCAAATACTACCTATATACTGACAGTTTAATGGTATTTAGTATCGATATTTGATAATTATGAGTTTTATTAATTTATTCAATTCAGAATTACTTCGTTATGTTTATTTATGAGTTTCTTCAATGCGATGAAAACTATATGCTTCATTAGGACTGTACTTATATTTTACTTAATCATCAATTATATTCACTAGAATTTTAAGAATTCGACTTCGGGGCTATCTACAAAATACGTTACTAATTTGAGGGGGAGGGGGGTCACGACAATAACTTCAGTGGAAGTAACGTTACGAACTTAGATAACAATTAGTATGTTTCCTGATGATAAATTTTAACAAAGTTTACCAAAGATGGCCACTCTTTTCCTATTTTTTAAAGAATTCTTCTTGGTTGCTCTGTTTTTAAGAAACTTATCCTTTTTCCCCTTTTTCTCATTTTGAATTAATAGAACCCAATAAGAAAACTAAACTACTGTTGCTTGAAAAGTCTACTGCGACATATTTTTGGTGCGGAATTCATCTCGTTTGGTTGCAAATTCTAGTATTTGGTTGAACATTTTATTATTTTATTCAAATGCTACTATTTTCTTCAAAAGTCATATTTTTTTGTCAAAGATTCAGCTACTTGGTCGAAATTTGAACTACTTTGTTGAGAAAAAAATATTTTGTTTGAAGATTCATCTCTTTAGTTCAAAATTTAAAAATTCTCTCTTCTATTGAAAATTAATTTTGTTCAGGATTCATAATTTCAGTTAAAAATTCATCGCTTTGGTTGAAAATGGAACTATTTTGTTAAAAATTCGTTTTTTGTTTGGTTGAGAATTAATTTTGTTGAGTAATAATGTAACTCTTCCATTTTTTGCTGAAAATTGACCTTTTCTAGTTTAAAATTAATGTATTTGGCTAAAAATTCGTCTTTTTTAGTCGAAACTAATCTTTTTCATTGAAAATGTATCCTTTTTGTTAAAAAATGCAACAGTTCGGTTATAAATTTATCTGTTTGGCATGAGGATTCAACTATTTTGTTGAAAACTCATCTTTTTTAGTTGAATTTAACTGTTTTTTATTTCAAGTGTTTTGTAGAAAGTTCGTCTTTTTGGTTTAAAAATTCAACAATTTAGTATAAAATCAAACTGTTTGGTTTAAAATGAACTTTTTTGTCGAAGAATCAACATTTTTGGTGAAAAAGCCATTTTTCGTCCTTTTGGCTTTAAAAATAATTTTGTTGTTGTTTGAAAATTGATTAATTTTGTTGACGATTGGTGTTTTTAGTAGAACATTAATCTCCTTGGTAAAAAATTTATCTTTTTGGTGGAAAATTCAACTACGAGGGTTGCCTTTTATATTTCGAGAATGGGCGATCCTGCTGCTGTCATATGAAAACCGATGTCTCTATCGTTAAGTGTGACATTTTTTAGTGATTTTTTACTCAGAACGTTTTAACGTGCGGGCGCGATTTGTGTCGTGTACAGTGACTTCAAAAGTTCATCTCGAGAAAAAAATCGAATTGACTTATGAACATTTCCGTGCGATCATTTTTTACAACTTTCGACGTGGATTATCTCAACAACAATGCATCGATGAACTTTATGCGGCTTTTGGCAACGAAGCGCCATGAAAAACAACTGTGTATCGGTGGTATTCCGAATTAAATCGGGGCCGTGGTTCGCTCACCGACGAAGTTCGAGAAGGTCGTCCAAAATCAGTCGTCCCAAAAAACATTGATGCTGTGAGTGAACTGATACTGAAAGATCGTCATGTGACTTATCGTGAGATTCAGGCATCCTTAGATATTAGTGGGACCAGCATAGAGTCAATATTGCATGAACATTGGGCTGTCAAAAAAATGTGTTGCCGTTGGATCCCACATAATTTGACAATCGCTCAAAAAAGGCACGTGTGGAGCAGTCATTTCAAGCCACTGTACACGTCACAAATTTCGCCCGCACGTCAAAACGTTCTGAGTAAAAAATCACTCAAAAATATCAAACTTAACGATAGAGACATCGGTTTTCATATGACAGCAGCAGGATCGCCCTTTCCCAAAATATAAAAGGCAACCCTCGTATTTGGTAGAAAATTGATCTTTTTTGGTTGAAAATTAATACTTGGTGAAAAGTTGAACAACTTTGTTGGAAATTCATTTTTTAAGATTTACCACTTTCGTTGAAAATTAAAATTTGTGTTGAAAATTCGTTTTTTTTTCTGTTAATAGTTAATTTTTTATCTTAAAATATCACTATTCCATTTTTGGTTGAGAATTTAACCTATAGGTATCGAACGAAATTCTAACATACCCCGTGCAGAAATCGCCATATATATTACCGATTACCGACTAGGGCCTGATCCGATGTGTACTATCTGGTCCCGATAGGAAGAATTCTGTGCCCCTGACTCGTGCCAGACCGGGCTATGTACTGTGACGTCATATAACCGCTTCGCAGCGCCATCTCAAGCCATATGCGCTACATGTAATATAACCACAAACATTACCTTAATTTTTGTTTTCCTTCGTGCTGTTGTGTTGCAAATGTACTGGGAGTGTTCGACCGTATAATATATTCTTGACACATTAATAATAAATGCCAAAATTAAGAAGCTAACCGCGAGTTCGCAAACATCGTGCTATTAGCAAAATTCCGTTTGAGATAAACTCAATGCAACCGAAGAGGAAGTGCTGTCCCACATGAGCACCGTCTTCTGGAATGCAAAAGACTAGGACGGTAATCGGAAGCAAAGGTCAAAGTAACCATTTTCAATTTCTAAGTTCCGTCATTAAAATTTTAAATGTTCAGAAAAAATTACATTTTATGTGAATCTTGAACGTTGTAAAATGGTCTAAAACACCTGAAAACCAAACCTTACACGAAAGTTTGAAAAAATTTGTTATTAAAAAATTGTCAAAGTTCACGATCAAATTTTTAAGTTCCGTCATTAAAATTTTAAATGTTCAGAAAAAATTACATTTCCTATCATTGTATAAAGTTGTAAAGTAGTCTAAAATGCGAAAAAACGAAATATAACACAAAGAAAAATTGTAATCGATTTAAATTATTTATTTAAAAATTATTTCATTGATATTCCTGTTAACAGTTCGTATGTTTTACATTTACATAACGTCGTTAAATATTAAATTATAAAAAGAGAGTTTAAAATTTGGTGTTTTAACTTTTTTGAACTGTAGCTTATCAGGATGGCTTTTTCATCGAGTTTCAACTAGTAGGTTTGGCGCAATAGTCAAGACTCTCGACTGCTAGGTGATAGATTTAGGTATAGATGTGGGTTCGATACCCCGTAGCGTTAGAAATTTTATTTGTAATATAATATTTAAAAATGTAATATATGTATTCACTCTACACAGGACCATTAATATTCAAAGTCAAAATACTCGCAATCAATTAATATTTATTTTTTAAATACCTTTTTTGTCATTTCGTTACTAGCCAGAATTGGCCGCCAAGTGCATACCGGAGTTATCATTCCAGCAACGTTACGATATTGGC